>OX457032.1:32876065-33001065 GCA_949752745.1 Protula sp. h YS-2021 | reverse complement strand
TTGTTTTGTTGTTTGTTGGTTGGTTATTAATTGTTGGTTGGTTCTTGGTTGTTCGTTTTTGTTGGTTGTTGGTTGGTTGGCTGTTTGCTTGTTGATTGGTTGGTTGGTTGTTTGGTTGGGTGGTTGTTGGTTTTTGTTGGTCGGTTGGTTGGATGTTGGCTGGTTGATTGGTTTGTTGGTTGTTGGTTGATTGGTTGGCTGTTCGTTGGTTGTTTGTTGGTTCTTGGTTGTTTTTGGTTGGTTGGTTGTTGGTTGTTGGTTGGTTGTTGGTTGATTGGTTGGTTGTTGGTTTTTGGTTGTTTTTGGTTGGTTGTTGTTTTTGTTGGTTGGTTGGTGGATTATTGATTGGTTGGTTCTTGGTTCTTGGTTGGTTGGTTGGTTGGTTGGTTGGTTGGTTGGTTGGTTGATTGGTTGGTTGGTTGGTTGGTTGGTTGTTGTTTTAAGATGGGAAGTGAAAATTTATGAGAAGTGAAATTTTTTGTTAATTATGTTTATTTGTTATATTTTTTCTCTTGTTGGTCATGTGTGAAGACGGTGTTCGAATGGCAAGCCCATTCAATGGTTTGGAGATGTGGTAAAGTTATTCTAAACATATTAGGATACAGTGATTTTTTTGTGAATTTTGTGAATTTTGCATATTTACACGTTTCATACGATTCTGAACATTTTTTGGTTTTTTTACTTGCCTCCCCCCTCCCCCTACCGGGAAAATTTTATAATTTTTGCATATTAATCCGTTTCAGACGATTCTGAATATTTTTGGTTTTTTGACCTCTCGATCTCCTCCTCACTCCTCCAAATCTTAGAAAATTTATTTTTAGACATATTAAAGCTTGGAAATCATATTGGCTCGAAATCTAGAGTGTATAAAAGGGATGTCTGAGAACACATTTCAGTGCTGATTATTGTTGGTTTTTGATTGTTGGTTGTTGTTGGTTGGTTTGTTGATGGTTAGATATTTGCTGATTCGTTGGTTGATGTCGGCTGGTTGTTGGTTGGTTGTTTGCTTTTTGTTGGTAAGTTGTTTTGTTGTTTTTCGGTTAGTTATTAAATGTTGGTTGGTTCTTGGTTGTTGGTTTTTGTTGGTTGTTGGTTGGTTGGCTGGTTGCTTGTTGATTGGTTGGTTGGTTGTTGGTTTTGTTGGTTGTTTGTTTAGTTGGTTGGTTGGATGTTGGCTGGTTGTTCGTTCTTGTTGGTTGGTTTTTGGCTGTTTGTTTAGTTAGTTGTTGCTGGCTGGTTGATCTTGGTTGTTGTAAATTGGTTGGTTGTTTGATTGGTTGGTTTGTTGGTTGGTTGTTTGCTGATTGTTGGTTGTTTTTTGGTTGGTTGGTTCGTTTTTTTGGTTGTTGGTTGGTTGTTGGTTGATTGGTTCGTTGTTGGTTGGTTGTTTGTTGATTCTTGGCTGTTTTTGGTTGGCTGATCGGTTGGTTGACTTTACATCAAGATAGATTATAATGTTAATTCATTTCATAGTCCACAGATTAAGCATAAAAACAATTTTATCTGAACTATATGAAATGTGCATGTCTATTTAGATCAAAGCTAAGTTTCAAGTTCTTGCCAAGCCTCAAAAACTTTGTTCCAATCTTCTGCGCTGATAGTGATAAAATCATAGTATCCTTAAAGCTCGTCATACTGTTGAAACTGTATACAGCGTTACCTGTCTCGCTCAATGACTTTCACACAAAGATCTTCTGAGACTTGTAGATGAAATCCTGGTATTGGTAAAGATTCAAAATAATCCTTCAGCAAGGCTTGATCTTCAGAAGACAAGATAATATAAGCTCCACGATAACAGGTGACTAGTTCACCCAAGTGACCTGGAGATGATGATAAATGAGTTCCACTGAACCATCTTCTGGCGGTCACGGCATTTACACACATCAATTTTCTGAAGCATGAGATCCACTGACGTCATTTGCTTTTTCAGCATCTGCCAATCTTTCAATGACAGTAAAATTCCCTTCTTGGTAGGATATAACCTCCCAGATGTATAATCCGTAATATATTCACGAATGTTAATGATAACTTTCTGTTAATATTTGGCCATTTTAATATATATTTCTCCGTTAATGGGTATCATAACCGGTAAATTGTCTACACTCATGGACTTTTTTCTAAAATGTGGTCGCCTTTGACGGTCGCCTTTGACGATGCTCCATTGGTAGGGACTTCACCTCGGACTATACCATTGGCTTTGCCTTAGACTTTGCTGTAGGTATTATCTCAGGCTTTGCTATAAAATTTTCTGCAGGCATTGTCTTAATGCAGACTTAAAGGATTGCATTATACACTACCATACAAACAAACTTTACTGTTCTTCAACCATCTTACAAATGTCTATATTCACTTCAACTCATTCATTATTGAATAGGACAAGTACCCGTTGACAAAGAAACATTATCATCATAATGTAAAAAAATTCTAGCAGCCAAACTAGCATGAGGTCAGCTGTCCAAATTGTATTGGCGTTTATAAATGCTGAATCAAAGTCATAAGTGTTCCCTAGTAAATTCAGTTCTTCACATTCACTCAGAAAAGATCGGCTGAAACGATCCATTCCAATAGCTTCCCAGTATTTATGCATATTCTTCACTTGTAAAATCCAATCAGATTCAAAATAAGGAGGCTTTGAAAACACATAGTCAGTATAGTTCACCTGGAAGACATCATCCAATGTCTCTATACATCTTGAATCGATGTTGACATTGTTCACTAATCTTCTCCTGCAAAACAATGTTTCAAATTCAATTCTGTTAAGGTTGTAGTGTGTCAAGTCAGAACAGGTATCTAAGTCCCAAAGCTGTTCTTTCTCGAATACAAAGCGAGTTAATTTCATCAGTCAGACCATTTTCGATTCCACATTAACATTTCAAATGGCAAAAAATTGTTGAATATAAATATATGAAGACAACAACAACAATAACAGACATTATTTCATGACGTCACGTCCGGTCAGCGATAATGCCAGTTTTTTATTTCCAAGTTCCCAATTTCGTAGGGAGATGTCACACTATGTCCTAATATGTTTAGAAATTACTTTTGCCACATCTCCAAACCATTGAATGGGCTTGCCATTCGAACACATGTTTGAATGGTCGGTGTTTCCACATAACCAACCAAAGAAAAAAATAGCAAATAAACATACATAACAAAGAATTTCACTTACATCAAATTTTCACTTCCCTTCTTAAAACAATAACCAAGAAACCAACAAAAATTCAACCAACAAACCAACAAACAATGATCAACAGCCAACCAACCAACTAACCACCAACCAACCAACCAAAAACAACCAACAAACCAATCGACAACAAACAACAACTAACCAACCAACAACCAATAACAACTTACCAACCAACAACAACCAACCAACCAACCAACCTATCGACAACCAACGAACAATAACCAACAACCAACCAGCTAAGCAACCAACCAACCAGCAGCAACTAACCAACCAACGAGCAACTAACAACAACCAACAACCAATAACAACCAATCAACAACCTACAAACCAACAACAACCAACCAACCAACAACCAACCTACAATAACCAGCAACCAACAACAACCAACTCGGAAATGTGTTCTCAGACGTCCCTTTTATGCACCCCAGGTTTCGAGCCAATATGATTTCCAAGTTTTAATATGTCTAAAAATAAATTTTCTAAAATTTGGGGGGGGGGGAGTCAATGTTCAGAATCGTCTGAAACGGATTAATATGCAAAAATCACAAAATTTTCCACAGAAGAGAGTAATAAAAGCAAAAATATTCATAATCGTCTGAAGCGGATAAATAAATAAATAGGGGGTCTGATATAGTATGTCATAGGGGTAAGGGGTAGGGGAGGGGGTGGCCTAGAACTCAAAAATTTTTTGGCACGATGGATGAAAATGTCCTTAAACGCTTAGGTGGTTTCAGGTCTGTCCTTATTGCTTAGGTAAAAGTAAAAGATAGTCTTTCTTTTTTGCTCTTTTATTTGCACGAGCAAACAATATAAAAAAGACATCTACGTTTTTGTGTTCTATTGAAACAATTTTTATTGATAAGTATTTAAAATAAGAATCAGAATTTAAAATCAACTGAATATTATGTCACAATTGTCAAAATGCTAGAAAATGCAACGTTGAAAATTGCTACTGAGAATCGAAATTTACTTTTAAAACAAAGCGCTGAAAAATTGTTTTTCACAATAACAGTAAGATTTAAATTCGAAGATATCAGCTTATTCGATAAGCAGTATTTTTCAACATCCACAATTTATGATCATAGCGGATTAAATTCAAGGTGAATTGAATTGCATGTATATTGTTATCATCTTGACAGATTTATGGATTATGGTTTGTTGATTTCTGCACGCGGTAGTTCTGGGGTTTGCCAAACCGGCTTTCGTTCGGTGAATACTTCCTGGAAATCAAGAATTTTAGTGTGGGTTACAAGAGTTTAAGTTTCCAATGTCCTCCTTCCCTTATTCCAGTCTCAGGGCATTGTTGGGTCGCTGGGCGTGGTGAACTCCACGTGGTCGATACTGTAAAATTACAAACACTGTCTCTCTGTGTCAGTCTTGCAAGTGTAGGCGTGTTGCTTTGGCTTGACACAGTGCCAAGTAGTTGATGCACTTGCTACCACTTCTGGTACGGCTATTGACTCGTCCACCTGGTTGTCACAGCTGCGGCGTACCTGTAGCAATCTGTCGGGTCGTTGCAAGGGTTGATGTGTTTTTAACGCGAAAATTTTAGAAATGTTTGTCGTGTCATCGATATAGGTATGATAACGAGATCGAGCATGTGTCGATGACAGCTGCAACCCGTCACACTGGCGGGTGTGTTCGCTTAAACGCTATCGTCACGACCGGGTACTGTCGCGGTTGTGCCAGTGGCAGGTCAACTATGTGACGGGCACCTGGGAGTCAGGAGTTGCACATGCAGTGTGTCATGTCTGGCCCAACCCATGACTCTGACAGGTCTTCCCTGGCACGAGTCAGACAAGCACAACATATGTGGTGTGTGTGTGTGTGTGTGTGTGTGTGTGTGTGTGTGTGTGTGTGTGTGTGTGTGTGTGTGTGTGTGTGTGTGTGTGTGTGTGTGTGTGTGTGTGTGTGTGTGTGTGTGTGTGTGTGTGTGTGTGTGTGTGTTTGCAGGCGTCAATAAGACAACAGCAACACTTTGACGACATATTACTACTTTTTACAATGCTGTGGTATAAGTAGACGGTTTTTCTATGGACTTCTTATTCTGCATAGAATAAAATTAATGACTAAAGTAAACGAAAGTCCAGCTCAAAGGTAACACGTATGTTCTGCCATAATCTACCACTATTATCATCGCTGATTTGAAGAACTGTACTAGAAAGTTTTGCCCACTAGTTTATGCCAAACTAAAACTGGTATATATATTTTTGGCTAGATAAAAAAATATCTTTTTAAGAGAGGAAAGGTTCTGCATCTATGAAAAATTGGAAGGTAATCCACATCAAATCAAATATAAATCTGGATCAAAATAATGGACGAAGAACCATTCTCAAAACTGGCTACCCAAAAAGATACAAATGTAACCCCTTATTTCGCTAATTTTTGCGGATCGACAAAAAAGCAATTATTTAAGACAGCAGCATTTTTCAAAGTTGGACAGAAAATCAATCAAAACTGTGGGAGAAGCATTTTGAAAACTGATTACATTCAATTTTAAAGATTCGTATCCATTTAGCCAATTTTTTGCGGATTGCCAAAAAAGTAACTTTTCAAAAGATTACTGCCTAGTGAACATTCATGCCAAATTGGTAAATAATCAGATCAAACTTCTGGAAGAAAACCTTTGAAATTTGGCTACCAAAAATTTTTAAATGCCTCCATTTAGCCAATGTTTGCCAAATTTTGGTGAATTGTCTGAGAAGAGAGATCATCTGAGTAACAAGATAGAAAAAAACGTAAAGAAATCCGATCAAAATTGGGGGAGACCTTTGAAAATGCGAAAGAAATCCGATCCAAATAAATTGTGGGAGTAGAAAACATTTTGAAAAATTTCTGAAGAAAACCTTTAAAATGCCCCATTTAGCCAATTTTATTTTGGATCACCAAAAATAACTTTTTGAGAGAGGAAAATCTAGTTAATAGTTGGCCAATTTTTGGCGGATTGACAACGAAGGATGCCCCCTCTACTGATGTGATAAGCCTGATGGCCTGAAAACTGAAATGCACACTAATTTGTCATCAAAATAAAAGCAAACAACAACTAACTAGAGTACATAGTGCATCTGCTCATAGATATCTTCAGCAAATACATTTCGGCATTTCCTCTAATTTAGTGGGACAGCGGATAACCTCAGTGGCATTTTATCTTTTATCGTTTTATAATTAATATTTAACGAACGCGTTTTCTTAAATTGTACAGCATACCAAATAGGCAGAGTAAATAAAAAATTAAAAATATTTTTCTTGAGTTTTATTTGTTGTCAAACTCTTGTGTTGCTTGCACAACGATTTTCTATGCAATGAACAAGCGCTACCCAATCGTGGTATAGTATGGTGGTGGCACACCAGATGCGCCTTAGAAAAGCAGCGTTTTATAATTATTTTATAACGTGCGCATAAACTTTATTTGTACCACACACGTAAACAAATGACAAAACTACACGAGTTATCAAAGAAAAAGGCAAATCAGGCTTGTCGTCAATCTAAAATGTTAGAAATAAAACGAAACTACCTAATAAATAAAATCACCATTGAAGCACTCTGTAGCAGTTGAACCTACAAGAGCCATCAGCGACAACAGTGTATAAAACATATACTTGTGAACGCATTCAATATCTGACCATTTGATGTGATTTGTTGGTGCATGATTTGTTTGCAACGGCATACCACACCGGAGTTTCACCCGCAAATGAGAGAGATCGTTAATACCAATATGGTCTGAAGATACCATGTTCATGTGAAGCATTTAAACAACATTTCAACCTTAAAAAACTCATTTTTGGCGTAATACATGCGACTTTATGCACAAAAACCGATGTTGTGAGAGTAGGCTCAGCTTCATGAAATCCTTATTATATAAAGCATAGCTAAACACAAAATAGACGGGTAAACTTTGCTTTCTCCTATAAAGCACTTTGAACAATACTTTCTCGTTCATCTTGATTTGGGGCAATAATACGTGTATATACATTATTCCTTAACCGTAGTCTTTGCTTTCTATATGCTGATATCTGCATACCAACTTTCGATGTTTGTAATTTTGCATTGTTGTTGCGCAAGATAATAGGCCCGCTCCGGGAGACCTATAAATAGCACCAACTGTGTTTGAATGCCAAATATCGGACACACATATGCTTCTCGCGCATACTGTCTTATGAAAATTCAATGGGAAATACGTGATACGGTATGTTATATCCAACTATTTTTCAGCTTTAATACCAAGGTCCTTTTTTTTTTCTTTTTGGCAAATCACCATTCTTTACAGGGGTCATTCGCTTAAAACAGCACCGCTTTTGTTTTCTCGCAAATATTAAGATAAATGACATCCTGTTAAGTTTATTTACCTCTGATGCATGTTTCATTCCTTTTACGTTTGCCTTGGATCTTGCTAATCATGCGTAACTATCTTTTATCTATTTTCCCAATTTTTCCACAGTTTTCCAGAAAAAGATAACAAATTGTACTTCAAAAACCTTTTCTATCACAAACTACAGTCCAAATAAACGTTTACGTGTATATTAATCTTTAAAAAAAATAAAGAAATTTGCTTCGTTTTTTATGCTTTCAAGTTGAAATACGAATGTGTCGTTTAACAATTATTCTGTAAAAGAGCTTCAAAATGACTTAAAGACGAGAGGTATTTCTGTCACGGGATAAAAAACCCAAGTTTTCAGGGCTATGTAGCTTAGCGGAAAATGTGGGCAGTGATATTGACCCAGATGATTTAATAGAAGACAGAGAGGAAGTAATAAACGACTAGTTGGATATTGGTAATATGTGTTATTTATCTAACCTTTTTACATTGCACACATCTTCACAGGATATAAATATATTTCCCAAAGCTACAATTTTCGACCTTTATAACTACTTATCACTAGCTCAGTCTGAAGACTGCATCCATGAAAAATTACGCATGTACATGAAACTTGAATGATACGGAATGACGCAAGACGGACATCTAGTAGATTTATCATTTATTCAGTATTTCACGCATCCAAATTATTTTGCTGTGACCGCAAAGATCAAACCCCGAAGCAAAGTGTGCGTTTCATCTATTTTCAGTTCTTAAAATAAGGTCTCGGGAAACTGATAGAAACTTCCCCCTTACATGTTTTACTCATTGCAGAGAAGAACTTATGATTGTTACACGTTCCTTTTTCCAATGATAAACTCTATTGCCTTTGTTCTTATATCACCTGTACGTTGTCCCCACGAACAACGAATAACGGTCATTTTGATTATTTATTTTTCATAGTACACACAAAAATATGAGACATCCACTAAGCACATGTTGAAATGGCATAAGACGAGCTGTCCGAGACTGATGTGTGTCTGATTTGATTCATGCAGCGTGTACGCACATGTCGTCTGGAGCTAAATATAGTACGCGCGCCTAGCAGCCAAAACAGAGCTATTATTTAACATGTGTGTACCTGGCTTCGAGTTTGCTCCTCCTTATTTTTACTATGTATATTTCTTAGTCAGAGCTACGATGTGTATCATTGTTTTTTAATCCTGGTCAGCTTTATATATTCTGAGCCCGGAGGAACACTCCCGTACCAGCTGTTTTCTATGCCTGCCCATGACTTTTTCAAACGACCCCTAAACACAATTGGTACTCCGCAAGGACTGGATCCATCCTCAAGCTTAACTCCAGTTTCTCCGCGTTTTTTAGACACGTACAGTAACACACTTCATACCAAGCCCCCCCCCCCCCGTGGGGTTCTGAGATCTGACTGATCATGGGGACATCCGTCATCTGTATGTACATATGTTAACTCTTTCTCAATCAGTATTTCGAATACAGCTGCTATGCCTGTGCTACAATGTTTCCCACCATTTGTGAATGAGCGAGAAGTGTTTTGCGTGTCGATAATCCACGCATTTACCTGTGACAGGCCATCAGACTTAGACAGCTTGCTGCACATTTCAACGTGAGGTACATGAGGTTGTATAATCATTATTTCAAACACGGGAGCGAATACAGCTGCTGTGCCCGTGCTAAAATGCTTCTTAGCCTTTCGTCCGTGACCGGGTTATTTTTGTGTTTGCTGTTGGCGTTTCGGTCAGTTTCATTGGCAATACTTGTTTTTGTTTGTTTTGTTTTTATGGTCATTTCGGCTATTCAGAAGTTCCCTAAATATTGTGGTTTGATTAACTGTTGACAGGCATGTTGACAGACATGTACTTTTGTCACAGGCAAGGCCACCAGTCATGACTGTCACGTGTCGTGTCTGAGACGTGCTGGTCCATGTTACGGCCCGTGTCACTGAGGCGGTCCGTGTCTGCGACGACTCGGTCATGTGTTACTTGCTGCAACGACGAGTATCGACACTATGTATTTTGTTACAGATTCACTGACAATCCCGGACTCTTTTGCATACATCAAGCGTGCAGGAGACCCCTCACTCAAGGTATACTGCGTGTTTGCATTGTTGAGTCATACAGCCCTGTACATTGGACAGTGGCTGCGACAAGTGTGCTCACCTTGAGAACTATTTACTTCAACAGCAGGTGCATGCCAAGAGTCGCAAACGTTCCAAGAGTGTGAAGTCTTCTGCTCTGCTCACACGATTTCACCCATTGCGTTGCCCATGGTTGATAAATCAGACGCAGAATGGTCACGGCAATCAAAGAAACTCACAATTAACTCTCTCCCATTGGCGCTGTCTGATGTCACTGCGTCGACACCAGGGGCTTATTCCATTGACCCAGGACAAGCGAATGGATGCCTGTGATGTCGTAACTCTAACTCCGGCTATACAAGCTCCCATCCAGTCTGCATTTGGAGATGCTGTTGCTTAATGATCTCAAGTGAGACAAACAAATGAGCTCCGGGGGTGTCTGTACAACACTTACCGATGACCACCGAATTGGACCAAATCATTTCTAAAGCCGTAAAACACTCTTTATCGGGTACAATCCCGCAGAGACAAGAGCTTTCCTCATTAAAACAATTCGCCGTGAGTTTAAAGCTACACTCGGATACCCTTAAACATGCTTTGGATGCAGAACGTAAGATGTCACCTGGCTTTGCATTCAAAACGGGGTTGGTAGCTTCGACAACCCCTTCATTACTACGGAATCATCCACGCTTAAGGACGCACAGCCTCCATCGATACCTCTATACAGCCATCTACAGGGAGTGCACATCGGTTACGACAACATTCCGTTTATGGACCGTAATCGTCTTCATCAGCAGACAATTCATCGTCGGATGAAAAGGAACCAGTTATCATAAGCGAGCAAGAACAGATACCATCTGCACTGGGGTCAGAAGCGGTTGTACATAACACAGCCTCGTCACCCGTCGCGACCACAGTATTGCGTCTAACCCCGCTGGCAACTAGCCAAGCATCGGCTTTGGCCTTATACCATTCCTGGACATATCACGCCTCTCCCTACAACGTGACGCCGGAAGATTACAAACCGTTGAGGCCTGTGCGTACCCCTGCTCTACCGTGTGTTGAGGTTCTATCAGGCGAATGGGAAGTAGCGTCAACAGTTGATTTTTCAGCAGCTGACTTAACCTTCAAAGACATTATTAAGTTTATTGGATAATTCATCTGCCTCTATCACAAAGGCAAAGCCTTTGGTTGATAGCCGTCAATCGTGAAACGGTGACCAACATACATGCTACATTCTCGTTGGCGGTGTTTCGACGAGACCAAGTGCCGCCTCACTCCAATATAAGCAAGGAGGATGTGCGGAGGCTTTTTTGTAAACCTATAGACGGGTACTCTGAATTATTTCCTCCGGCAATACTGAAGAAGTTTATCGAGTCCGAGAGGTTGAAATCACAGGATGCGCTGATGTTTAGAGTACTGACGCTACAGCTAGTAAGCCGAGGCAGTTTCAATCGGCGATCCCTCCCACAAGTGAAGAAGCATGGGCTGGACACAAAAACAGACTGCCACTCCTAAGCAGTGGCAGCACCCAATCAAAGTATCCAGCACATCGTACGTCGATCTCTACCAGGTACTTTAGATCTTCCCGATAGACTGGTTTATAAATTTTCCAAATCGAGTGTAAATGTGCTCTTTGGGAGAAGGCTAGATTTTTTGGCAAGAAGCCTCCCCCCCCCAAAAAAAACCAAACCATAGTCGGGTGGTTACATTGTGGGTACCCCTTACCGAGACAGGGCGGTTCATCAAATTCTTCAACCACTAGTCAAGCTTCCTAGTCCTTCTTTAGTCAGGCATCAGAGAGAAAAATTATTCAAGATTTGATAGAATAGAAAACCATGGAAAACATGCCTATAGGCACTCCCGGTTTTTTTTCGCTCAGGTCTTCCTTGTTCTGAAAAAGTCAGTAAATTGGCGTCTTGCCATAGACATCTCAATCAATTCATACCCCCTACATTATTCAATATAGACACTCCACAATTGATCAAATCCACCCTAAATCAGGATATGTGGGGCATCTCAGTGCCTGATGTATGCCTACACATTCTGATGCACGAAGCATCGCGTCATTATCTGGCCTTCAGGACAGAATACTATCGGTTTCTTGCCCTGCCGTTCAACTGTTCGAAAGCACCGTTTGTGTATATTCAGGTCAGTCAAACGTTGTTGTGGTCAAGTACGTTTGCTCATTTTCCAGTATAGGTTGGTTGTTGGTGAACGGAGACAGGCGCGTTCTTCTAACCCAGTGGGATACACTGGTAAAACGATACGATATCCTTGATCTGTTGAAAATCGCATCGATTCCGAACTGATCCTGACTGAGCGGATACAGTTCTTGGGGAAAATTCTAGATTTTGTAAGGTCCAAGGCGTTTCTCACTCAAAATCATATGTACAAGATTATGTGTCTCATAGCAAACGCTGTATCTTCTCCAAAGCCTCACGTCTCCCAATTAGAGTCGCTTCTCGGTCTATTGATAGTAACGGAAAAGACAGTCCAAATAGGCAGATGTCATTTTCAGGAGCTTCAACGGTTTGTGTTGAAGGCGTTGTGTCGCAGCAGGTTGCCGCAATATCGGATACGTCTTGCTATCTGTCAGGGATCTCAATTGGTGGTCGTGTCAAATCAGGCTTCTCAAAAGTATGCCCTTCTCTCTTCCAGCTCCATCGAAACAGGTACAGACCGATGCATCTGGCAGCGGTTGGTTTCTTTTCCACGGAGAGTCATTGGTCATTGAGCGCGGATTTCATTTCAATGTATTAGAAATGAAGGCGGCGCTTAATGCTTGTCAAACTCCAGCCAAGTTTCTCAAGGGTTACATGGATCAGTTCCTGATAGACAATCAGATATTGGTGTCTCCTTTGTCAAAACTAGCGTTCACCGACGTTGTCTCGTCTCACCAAACAGGTTCTTTAAGTATCACACATTGCAGGCAATCTCAGTGTTTTGTCCGATTTAGCTTCATGGATTAACGAGGTCGTTCACACCGAGTGGGTTTTAGCGGATTACAAGCTTCACTGGATTGCAACATAAACTCCGTGGGTTCCACCCCAGTTGAGGTTTTTGCCAATCGTCTCAATCATCGTCTTCCGGTGATTCCATTCTGAACCTAGAAGCATTAGCGATCGATGCGTTGCTGTGCCACTGGTCGCCAGTGATGTTGTTTACCACCGTCCTCTCTAATGATGAAGGTTCCCGTGAAGGTTTGAAAACGAGAGACCAAACCGTCTCTTTTGCTAGTGTCTCCCGATCTTCCAGAAGTGACTTGGCTTACTTTGCTGATGCGGTTACCGTGCGTCAAGAGTTTTCCAATTCTCTGGGAGAATTCTAAGGCTGTTTGGAATTATTATCACCCATATCATCAGTTGTTTCGTCTGAAACTATGGTGCACCAGCCAAGGCTTTCTCTCAAAGACTGATACACAGAATAGACAGAATTCACAAAGATTCATCGAATAAAATATACTTGTCACATTGGCAACTATTCGAGTCATGGTGTCTAGATAAGGGGTATCGATCCCATGGCAGCTACGGCAGTGGCAGAGGCCGACTTCTTTTTTTATTTGTTTCAAATCAGGAAGGTCAGTCAGATCGATTATAACACATCGCTTGAAGCGCGCATCGAGTTATGATTTGTTCACATGTGACATATTGTCTGGTTTACTCAGGTCGTTTCAACTTTAACCATTTCCGAAAAAACAGTGATGCCTTGGGAATTGCCGCTGGTCTTATCTCACGTCTCTACTTTTCCATCACTCTATCATTGCAGACAAGTTGCTTACCTTGAAATGTGCATTTCTCGTGACGCTGGAGGCGGGCAAGCCCCGCGGGGAAATACGTGCCTTATAAAAAACTATCAGTCAAGTTAATAGTTTTTGGGATGCGGTAGTCCTAAAATCTTTAATGCCTTTCTGGGCAAGACGCACTTTGCAACCAAGAGCTTAGGTACATTTGATTAGATTGTGATACCAGCCTTGCCTAGTGCAAGCTTAGGTTCTATTTATATCTTTCATGCGTAGTATCACTGTAGATCTTTTCATAGCGTCTATATCTAATTATATCAAGAAAACCATATTGTTAGCATATAATGATATAATTAAAGAACCTGAAGATGTAATTCAAAAGTGATTGTCAATTATAGCTCATTGGCTAAGATACGTAGCGCACTCCTTTCGCAATGCTATTGGTGTTTCAATGTGCAAGTTATTACGTGCTGGCTGTTGGACCTCTCCTAAAACGTTTACTAAACACTATTTGCAAGAATACACAATTGTTGCGAAGAATAATTTTCATAGTCTTCACCAGTTTGTAGCTGCTGAATCAGCATGTAACTCTGTGACTTACGCTGTGTCGGCTTGGAGTAGAGGCGTCTTGTACCATGGTCGGGTTTTTTAAACAGTGCGGTTTTGCACATGGTATAACACGTCACTAGACAGGTCGCCACATGTGCTTAGGCTGAAGCCGACTTGTTGGTTAGGTTTACCTCTCTTTAAGAAACAACAATTTTCGGGGAAAATGTGGATCAGTGTGCATGTTTCCTTAGATGGCGTTGATGGCCAGTTCGCCTTTCGGACGAGCATGTTCACATAACTTGCGTTGATGCGCGGTGCTTATTATGGACCAGTGCGCATGTCCATTCAACTTACGTCGATGCATAGTTCTTTTTTCAGGCCAGTTTATGTAACTTGCGTCGATGCGCGGTTCTTATTTCGGACAAGTGCGCATGTTATTTAACTGGCGTTAATGCGCGGGTGGCATTTTGGACCAGTGTGCACATTTCTTTAACCTGCGTGGATTATTATTTCGTACCATTGCGCAGTTAGCATTTCGGGTCAGTTGGCATATTTATTTAACTTGCGTTGGTGCGCGGTGAATTTCAAAACTGTAGAAGGAGATGCATTCTGAGGTTTTTATCAAAATTTCCCTAAAAATTCAAAAATTCCTTCATCGACTCAAAATCACAAGCAGTATGTACAATCCTCTCTGAGAATGCCTCACACCGAAAGTAAATGAATTAGGATTAAAACTATAGGATGAGATTCATCTTAATTTTCCAATTCATTCAAAAAGCATGACCCTCTAAAGATACCTCGTACCAAAAATAAATGACATCGGGTCAAAATTGTAAGAAGATATGCATTTTGAAAAAAAAGTTTGCCAAATAAGAAACTAAAAACGGAAGCCATCTGCAAACCGATAGGTATACTCTGGCTTACATGTAACATGTTCTAATAAAACATTAACTTAGTTTATCATACGTTTTTCTTTGGCCCTAAATTCATTTGGGGACCTTATGAACAGGGCACTATAGCCGGTGTATAGCTTAATGAAGCATTAATTAAGGTTATCATACCGTTTTTTACTTCCACGATAAACTTTGCTTTGGGGACGATTTGGCCCTAAATTTATTTGTAGACCTTATGCCTAGAGACATTACCACTCATTACCACTTATGACCATTTTGATACCAATAAAGTGTTAATTTAGCTTAGCATACGTTTTCAGCTTTGTTAACGTTTCGGCAATAACTCTTTTGGAATCTGATGGCCAAGAACTGTATGGCTGGGAGCTATATGGCCCGGGCAAAGCTTTATAATGCGTTAATATGGGTTATCATACGTTTTTTAGCTTTAGGGACGCTTTGGTCTTAAATTTATTTGGGGACTTTATGGCAGGGCATGTTTAGTCCACAACGACAAATTTTGCTTTGGAGACGTACCAAAACTGTAGGACATGGAGTATATTGAAAATGGCCTATCAGTAAATTAAAAGCTCCCCCCGTTTAGCCAACTTTTGGTAGATCACCAAGAAAATTAAGTTTTCAAAAGAAGCATACCTAGAGAACAATCGAACAAAATTGACAGGAATCCGATCCAAATTGTCTGAAAAGATGCACTTAGAAATGTGGAAGCCAATAAATCTATAAAAAAAGCCCCCATTTGGCCCCTATTGCCAAAAGAATTTCTGGTGGATCAAAAAGTAACTTTTAAAGAAAAAACATCAAAAGAATAATCGTATAAATTGGAAAAGAATCCAATCAAAATTGTGGGAGATAAAGTGTTTTGAATATTGGTTAAGAGAAAAGCGGATGGCCAAAAGTGTAATTTTTCAAGAGAGACCTACCTAAAGAATATTCCTACAGAATTGAAAAGGAATCCGATCAAAACTGAATTAGATTAAGTATTTTAAGTAAAAGTTTACATACGTAAATACGTACATACAGACAATGAATGCTCCTCCATTGATGTGACAAGACCAGAGTGGCGGATGGTATAAACAAGACAGGGGACATTAGCTCGCATCAATTTGTTTGTATTATGTTCGAGCCTGATATTGTGTGTTTGGAGTGGTCACTTTGTGGTGAAACCCCACTTGACATTGTTATTGTTATGGAATGGGCAGATCGCGGTGAATCCCCGCTGAATTAAAAGATAATTTGAGTTCAATTTTGTTTATTTCTGTCTTTCCGACCAAATGTCTTGTAGACTGCCTGTCAACCAGTTCGTACTCATTGGGTGTTCAATTCCAACCAGATCGAGTCTTTAATAGTGATGGCTTCTTAGTCTACAAGGTGATATTTTTGAAATAAAAACTGAAATATTTAATTTCGTAATAGATGTAGATGCAATCAGCCACCTCCCCATCAATTGGGATCATGTGGTACGATAAGTTGGGTTCGATCACATGACAGGAACTGCTCCGACGCTGAATGGTGGGTTGGTTGACAACACAGAAAATCACAGTAACAGAGGAACCCGTTAAAAATTTACTTACGGTAATATTTCTAATATGGATTGCGATAACCAATCTTAAACACACTGGAAAACCCATAGTGATTCGTTTCTACGTCTACAAGATATTTTCAGTGCAAAATGGCTATCAAGAAATTAAATACTTCAGTTCTTCGCACATATTCCAGAATAGAAAAAATCCACGGGAATACCAGAATAGTAACAAGGGAAGCCGTTCAAAATTTGCTTTGCAGTAATATCGCGTAAAATGTCTATTATGGATCGCGATAGCCAATGTTAACACATAGGACAGCCTATAGTGATTGCTTCGTAGTTTACAAATCGATATTTTTGAAATTAAAACGAGTCACTTTCCATTGTAGTTTAAGAAACATGTCGAAAAAAAATATTTAGCGGAATCCCTATTTCATCTGGACACTAATAACATAATTATGAGGGAAAGGATTATGAAATATGAGGAAATATAACGATAAGGAAATGAGACAAATACAAATCTCATTAACCTGCAACATCTCCATATTTTCCCCACAAAATATGACAGCTATCCTTTAAAATCAAGTGCAAAGATTTGTTATAGAGACGAAAGTTTTATCGTATAAAGTTTCTTATTTCCATATCGCTGGGTACAATACATCACTCGCCTCGTAAATCGACATAAGAGGGAAGCGATGAGGAAATGGGACAGCACTATCCATTGCGTATAATCGCAAACGGTCACATAGTTCCAGGTAACTCCCACTCCACAGAGTCTGTGTAGCAGAGGTGGTTGAACTAAGGTCGCACAGGATTAAAGGTTGTGAGCGTTGTTTGGGCGATAAAGCAATATCTAGTCATTATGCCAAATATGTACAAGATTAACTTTCAATTATGCGTACACAAGAGCCTAGAAATCACTTTTAAGAGTTACATTGATGACGCGCAATTTAAAATGTTTATAACTGAACAATGAAACACTATTTTTATGTTGACTTTCAACTGTTGACAGTTGACAGTGAGGCCTAAAAGGTACAGATACAAAATTTTGTGGATACAGTCCAAAGGTCAAAGACGCATGTATTAAGTTTTACGAATGACACTTCATGGTGTACCTCAATGACAGTTCGATCTGTTGTGTATAATTCCTTCTAACTCCACAGACCTACTGGGGATTCCAATAAAATAGACTCATGAAGAACTTTAAAAAAATATCCTTCTGCTCTGTGTTTATGCATAACAAACATTGTTGTCCAATTAGCTAACCTCTATAGCGGTTCGGTCTGTTGTGTGTTCCACGTTTTACTCCGCATACCCACTAGGGATTCCTCCAAAATAATACTCATAAAAGTGAGGTACTACTTTTAAAATATCCATTCGATAGATCTTTAAGAGTTCATCTGTTTTATAACAGCGATATGACTTATAGATCCTTTCACAGGTCAGCTGTCTTATAACAGCAGGTTGGTTTAACTTATATTATACAGAAATGAGAATAACTATTCGCATTTCGTTGCTATAAAACACAAATTTTGCTATTTTTTAGATATTCGCTCCGTATTTCGTTATATAAGGGGATACTCTTTCAAAACTAGACCGAATTCCACTAGATAGAGGAATGACCCATTTGGAAAACCACAGGAGAAAATGGAGATTTTACATACCTTGTTTCAGGCCAAAAGAATCCAAAATAGGATAAAAAGTATTGCTCTTTCTAGAACCGTTTTTGAGATAATAATCAACTTCTGGTTTTTGGCTTTGATCATGACCAAGGAGGTAGAGATAAAAGAGTTACCGCCTATAACTCAGAATCAACGTTTCTCTAATTTTTTTCGAGATAATGGTCAACTTCAGGTTTTTGACCTTTATCATGACCGAGGAGGTCAAGTCACCTGTCTGTCCCCTAATATAATAATTTTTGGCTCAGAGGGTAGGAAAAAACTGCACCTGTAACTCTTTCCAAGATAATGGTCAACTTCCTGTTTTAACCTCGATTATGACCGATGAGGTAAAGGTCACTGCGGTACGTGTTATATAACGTATCTTTGGCTCAAAGTGTCCAAAATCAAGTCGAAGTATTTCTAATCCTTTACGAGGAAATGGTCAACCTCGGGCTTTTAACCTTGACCATGACCGACGAGGCCAAGGTCGCCTAGGTTCTTGTGATACAAAGTTTTACGGCCAAAAGGTCGAAAATGGACCAAAAATTGTCCAAATGCCCCCACGCCCACCCAGGGGACTTTTAGTGAGTTAATGCAACATTTTGTTGTCAATAATTATGATCTACTACAATCAATTCTATTTCCCCTCCCTGCAGGTTTAGGGAAGCCGACTTTCATTGGTGGTCTTTATCCATCACTTATGGGCTATCTGTCGTCCGCTATGTCTGTTTCTGTGAGTAAACAATTTTTCAAAAATGCTACGATATTTTTGGTCCGATTGCTCAGCAATGTTCCCTAAGTGTTGACCCGAACGGATTTAAATTGTTGGTAAATTGTGGGGCGACATTTCCGCTAGTCAGAATGTTCCTTGTTATTGTGGGTTGAATGCTATAGATGTATCCTTTATAACTAAAACAATATTTTTGTCCGATCTAAGCAAACAGTTCAAATACTTTTTAAATGGTTACTGCTCTTCGACTTTTAATCAAGCTGGTGATTATGATAATACAAGTAGCAAAATAGTTTTATTACATTCCATGTTCATCAAGCAAGGGCGTTGGCAGCTTCTGGAAAAGAAAGTGCGATTTTTAACGAGCTAGAATTAATTTCAGCATTTTTTTCTGAGTTTTCCAATCTTTGGTATTCTTCTAAAATATACGAAGTTTTACAGTCTTAATTTTTTGCTCGAAGGGGGGGGGGAGGAAGTGCTGGCTACGCCTGTTAAAAGCGCGCATTAATTATGCTAATGCATGTCATATGCAATAGATATACTAGTTAATGTTTATTAAGGTGGTAAAGTTGGAAGAAGTAGCAGTAAAAGCGGTTTCCAAACTAGACCGAATTTCGCTAACCCACAGCAAAATGACACCCACTTACATGGTAGAAAGCTAGAAACACAATATGTAGTCAAAAGCAAATCTTTGACTTTCGAGATACTTATCATCTTCCGATTTTTTAGCCCATACAATTTTGTTGGGCTGATCTTATCACATTATCTTATCCTTCGTCTGTATCTATGCATGTATTTTTTTTACTTAAATTGCTTCTTCTTCCTGAGTTTGTTCTCTTGGTAAGCATCTCTTTAAAACTTTTCGTATTTATTTATTTGGCAATCCGCCAAAATTTGACAAAATGGTGGTATTTATAATTTATGGAAGCCAATTTTAAAAATACTTCTCCCATAGATTGTCTTTAGATTTTGTGCGAACGTTTACTGGGTAGGCTCTCCTGGGTAGACTGATCCACCAAAAATTGGCAAAATAGATTTTTTTACACAATTGTGCAAAGCAATTTTGATCTGATTGTATTCAGATTGTACATAAATGTTTCTTTTGTTAAAAATTACTTTTTGCGATTCTGAAAAAAATTGCGTTGCCTGCTGGAGTTCTATTTGAGTTACTCGATGTTTTCTTCTGAAGGTTTTTTGTCTTGGCGCACCGCCCTAAAATTGGTCTCATCCCACGTTTGACAGTTTGAGGGATCAGCTTTATCTTTTGCAAATAAATTTAATAATTTTTGGTAGAATGCTTTCATTTTGAGGCGCAGTTTATGTAAAGTTTTGCTATAAAGTGATCATAGGCTATTTGCGCATGTAGCTGTATTCATATTTGTAACATACCCCCATTTTAACTTTGTAAAAAGTGAAAAAGTGGGATAACTTTCGACTTGTCAACAACATGTTGAACATGTTGAACTTGTTGAACAACATGTTGAACATGTTGAACAACAGCTTGTTGAACAATTGTTGTACAACAACTAGTTGCACAATTGTTAAGCAACTCTTTGAATTGGGGCGCCATTCGAACACCCCGTCTTGAGGGTGTGAGCTCCAACCAAACTGCTGTTAACTAGACAAAAAACTGAATCCAATGGTGAAATTTTTATTCAAATCGGTCAACCATAACGAAAGTTATCTCACTTTTAAAGTTTCGCATTTTAAGGTGAATCCATGATGCATACAGCAAGCTGCACAAATAGCCAATGATTACTTTATGTCAAAACTAGATATAAACCTGAATCAAACAGTGAAATTTTCATGCAAATCGATCAACTATAACGAAAGTTATTCCACTTTTAAGTTAACATTCTAAGGTGAATCCATGACGCATGCATCCAGCTGCACAAATTAAATACTTCAGTTCTTCGCACATATTCCAGAATAGAAAAAATCCACGGGAATACAAGAATAGTAACAAGGGAACCCGTTCAAAATTTGCTTTGCAGTAATATCGCGTAAAATGTCTATTATGGATCGCGATAGCCAATGTTAACACATAGGACAGCCTATAGTGATTGCTTCGTAGTTTACAAATCGATATTTTTGAAATTAAAACGAGTCACTTTCCATTGTAGTTTAAGAAACATGTCGAAAAAAAATATTTAGCGGAATCCCTATTTCATCTGGACACTAATAACATAATTATGAGGGAAAGGATTATGAAATATGAGGAAATATAACGATAAGGAAATGAGACAAATACAAATCTCATTAACCTGCAACATCTCCATATTTTCCCCACAAAATATGACAGCTATCCTTTAAAATCAAGTGCAAAGATTTGTTATAGAGACGAAAGTTTTATCGTATAAAGTTTCTTATTTCCATATCGCTGGGTACAATACATCACTCGCCTCGTAAATCGACATAAGAGGGAAGCGATGAGGAAATGGGACAGCACTATCCATTGCGTATAATCGCAAACGGTCACATAGTTCCAGGTAACTCCCACTCCACAGAGTCTGAGGAGTCTCTGGTTGAACTAAGGTCGCACAGGATTAAAGGTTGTGAGCGTTGTTTGGGCGATAAAGCAATATCTAGTCATTATGCCAAATATGTACAAGATTAACTTTCAATGATGCGTACACAAGAGCCTAGAAATCACTTTTAAGAGTTACACTGATGACGCGCAATTTAAAATGTTTATAACTGAACAATGAAACACTATTTTTATGTTGACTTTCAACTGTTGACAGTTGACAGTGAGGCCTAAAAGGTACAGATACAAAATTTTGTGGATACAGTCCAAAGGTCAAAGACGCATGTATTAAGTTTTACGAATGACACTTCATGGTGTACCTCAATGACAGTTCGAACTGTTGTGTGTAATTCCTTCTAACTCCACAGACCTACTGGGGATTCCAATAAAATAGACTCATGAAGAACTTTAAAAAAATATCCTTCTGCTCTGTGTTTATGCATAACAAACATTGTTGTCCAATTAGCTAACCTCTATAGCGGTTCGGTCTGTTGTGTGTTCCACGTTTTACTCCGCATACCCACTAGGGATTCCTCCAAAATAATACTCATAAAAGTGAGGTACTACTTTTAAAATATCCATTCGATAGATCTTTAAGAGTTCATCTGTTTTATAACAGCGATATGACTTATAGATCCTTTCACAGGTCAGCTGTCTTATAACAGCAGGTTGGTTTAACTTATATTATACAGAAATGAGAATAACTATTCGCATTTCGTTGCTATAAAACACAAATTTTGCTATTTTTTAGATATTCGCTCCGTATTTCGTTATATAAGGGGATACTCTTTCAAAACTAGACCGAATTCCACTAGATAGAGGAATGACCCATTTGGAAAACCACAGGAGAAAATGGAGATTTTACATACCTTGTTTCAGGCCAAAAGAATCCAAAATAGGATAAAAAGTATTGCTCTTTCTAGAACCGTTTTTGAGATAATAATCAACTTCTGGTTTTTGGCTTTGATCATGACCAAGGAGGTAGAGATAAAAGAGGTACCGCCTATAACTCAGAATCAACGTTTCTCTAATTTTTTTCGAGATAATGGTCAACTTCAGGTTTTTGACCTTTATCATGACCGAGGAGGTCAAGTCACCTGTCTGTCCCCTAATATAATGTGTTTTTGGCTCAGAGGGTAGGAAAAAACTGCACCTGTAACTCTTTCCAAGATAATGGTCAACTTCCTGTTTTAATCTCGATTATGACCGATGAGGTAAAGGTCACTGCGGTACGTGTTATATAACGTATCTTTGGCTCAAAGTGTCCAAAATCAAGTCGAATGCGCTGTATTTCTAATCCTTTTCGAGGAAATGGTCAACCTCGGGCTTTAACCTGGACCATGACCGACGAGGTCAAGGTCGCCTAGGTTCTTGTGATACAAAGTTTTACGGCCAAAAGGTCGAAAATGGACCAAAAATTGTCCAAATGCCCCCACGCTCACCCAGGGGACTTTTAGTGAGTTAATGCAACATTTTGTTGTCAATAATTATGATCTATTCTATTTCCCCTCCCTGCAGGTTTAGGGAAGCCGACTTTCATTGGTGGTCTTTATCCATCACTTATGGGCTATCTGTCGTCCGCTATGTCTGTTTCTGTGAGTAAACAATTTTTCAAAAATGCTACGATATTTTTGGTCCGATTGCTCAGCAATGTTCCCTAAGTGTTGACCCGAACGGATTTAAATTGTTGGTAAATTGTGGGGCGACATTTCCGCTAGTCAGAATGTTCTTTGTTATTGTGGGTTGAATGCTATAGATGTATCCTTTATAACTAAAACAATATTTTTGTCCGATCTAAGCAAACAGTTTAAATACTTTTTAAATGGTTACTGCTCTTCGACTTTTAATCAAGCTGGTGATTATGATAATACAAGTAGCAAAATAGTTTTATTACATTCCATGTTCATCAAGCAAGGGCGTTGGCAGCTTCTGGAAAAGAAGGTTCGATTTTTAACGAGCTAGAATTAATTTCAGCATTTTTTTCTGAGTTTTCCAATCTTTGGTATTCTTCTAAAATATACGAAGTTTTACAGTCTTAATTTTTTGCTCGAAGGGGGGGGGGGAAGTGCTGGCTACGCCTGTTAAAAGCGCGCATTGATTATGCTAATGCATGTCATATGCAATAGATATACTAGTTAATGTTTATTAAGGTGGTAAAGTTGGAAGAAGTAGCAGTAAAAGCGGTTTCCAAACTAGACCGAATTTCGCTAACCCACAGCAAAATGACACCCACTTACATGGTAGAAAGCTAGAAACACAATATGTAGTCAAAAGCAAATCTTTGACTTTCGAGATACTTATCATCTTCCGATTTTTTAGCCCATACAATTTTGTTGGGCTGATCTTATCACATTATCTTATCCTTCGTCTGTATCTATGCATGTAATTTTTTTACTTAAATTGCTTCTTCTTCCTGAGTTTGTTCTCTTGGTAAGCATCTCTTTAAAACTTTTTGTATTTATTTATTTGGCAATCCGCCAAAATTTGACAAAATGGTGGTATTTATAATTTCTGGAAGCCAATTTTAAAAATACTTCTCCCACAGATTGTCTTTAGATTTTGTGCGAACGTTTACTGGGTAGGCTCTCCTGGGTAGACTGATCCACCAAAAATTGGCAAAATAGATTTTTTTACACAATTGTGCAAAGCAATTTTGATCTGATTGTATTCAGATTGTACATAAATGTTTCTTTTGTTAAAAATTACTTTTTGCGATTCTGAAAAAAATTGCGTTGCCTGCTGGAGTTCTATTTGAGTTACTCGATGTTTTCTTCTGAAGGTTTTTTGTCTTGGCGCACCGCCCTAAAATTGGTCTCATCCCACGTTTGACAGTTTGAGGGATCAGCTTTATCTTTTGCAAATAAATTTAATAATTTTTGGTAGAATGCTTTCATTTTGAGGCGCAGTTTATGTAAAGTTTTGCTATAAAGTGATCATAGGCTATTTGCGCATGTAGCTGTATTCATATTTGTAACATACCCCCATTTTAACTTTGTAAAAAGTGAAAAAGTGGGATAACTTTCGACTTGTCAACAACATGTTGAACATGTTGAACTTGTTGAACAACATGTTGAACATGTTGAACAACAGCTTGTTGAACAATTGTTGTACAACAACTTGTTGCACAATTGTTAAGCAACTTGTTGAAAAAAAACTTGTTGAACAATACTATGAATACCTGTTTGAATGGGGGGGCGCCATTCGAACACCCCGTCTTGAGGGTGTGAGCTCCAACCAAACTGCTGTTAACTAGACAACAAACTGAATCCAATGGTGAAATTTTCATGCAAATCGATCAACTGTAACGAAAGTTATTCCACTTTTTAGTTAACATTCTAAGGTGAATCCATGACGCATGCATCCAGCTGCACAAATTAAATACTTCAGTTCTTCGCACATATTCCAGAATAGAAAAAATCCACGGGAATACAAGAATAGTAACAAGGGAACCCGTTCAAAATTTGCTTTGCAGTAATATCGCGTAAAATGTCTACTGTGGATCGCGATAGCCAATGTTAACACATAGGACAGCCTATAGTGATTGCTTCGTAGTTTACAAATCGATATTTTTGAAATTAAAACGAGTCACTTTCCATTGTAGTTTAAGAAACATGTCGAAAAAAATATTTAGCGGAATCCCTATTTCATCTGGACACTAATAAGATAATTATGAGGGACAGGATTATGAAATATGAGGAAATATAACGATAAGGAAATGAGACAAATACAAATCTCATTAACCTGCAACATCTCCATATTTTCCCCACAAAATATGACAGCTATCCTTTAAAATCAAGTGCAAAGATTTGTTATAGAGACGAAAGTTTTATCGTATAAAGTTTCTTATATCCATATCGCTGGGTACAATACATCACTCGCCTCGTAAATCGACATAAGAGGGAAGCGATGAGGAAATGGGACAGCACTATCCATTGCGTATAATCGCAAACGGTCATATAGTTCCAGGTAACTCCCACTCCACAGAGTCTGTGTAGCAGAGGTGGTTGAACTAAGGTCGCACAGGATTAAAGGTTGTGAGCGTTGTTTGGGTGATAAAGCAATATCTAGTCATTATGCCAAATATGTACAAGATTAACTTTCAATTATGCGTACACAAGAGCCTAGAAATCACTTTTAAGAGTTACATTGATGACGCGCAATTTAAAATGTTTATAACTGAACAATGAAACACTATTTTTATGTTGACTTTCAACTGTTGACAGTTGACAGTGAGGCCTAAAAGGTACAGATACAAAATTTTGTGGATACAGTCCAAAGGTCAAAGACGCATGTATTAAGTTTTACCAATGACACTTCATGGTGTACCTCAATGACAGTTCGATCTGTTGTGTATAATTCCTTCTAACTCCACAGACCTACTGGGGATTCCACTAAAATAGACTCCTGAAGAAGTTTAAAAAAATATCCTTCTGCTCTGTGTTTATGCATAACAAACATTGTTGTCCAATTAGCTAACCTCTATAGCGGTTCGGTCTGTTGTGTGTTCCACGTTTTACTCCGCATACCCACTGGGGATTCCTCCAAAATAATACTCATAAAAGTGAGGTTCTACTTTTAAAATATCCATTCGATAGATCTTTAAGAGTTCATCTGTTTTATAACAGCGATATGACTTATAGATCCTTTCACAGGTCAGCTGTCTTATAACAGCCATTTGGTTTAACTTATATTATACAGAAATGAGAATAACTATTCGCATTTCGTTGCTATAAAACACAAATTTTGCTATTTTTTAGATATTCGCTCCGTATTTCGTTATATAAGGGGATACTCTTTCAAAACTAGACCGAATTCCACTAGATAGAGGAATGACCCATTTGGAAAACCACAGGAGAAAATGGAGATTTTACATACCTTGTTTCAGGCCAAAAGAATCCAAAATAGGATAAAAAGTATTGCTCTTTCTAGAACCGTTTTTGAGATAATAATCAACTTCTGGTTTTTGACTTTGATCATGACCAAGGAGGTAGAGATAAAAGAGGTACCGCCTATAACTCAGAATCAACGTTTCTCTAATTTTTTTCGAGATAATGGTCAACTTCAGGTTTTTGACCTTTATCATGACCGAGGAGGTCAAGTCACCTGTCTGTCCCCTAATATAATGTGTTTTTGGCTCAGAGGGTAGGAAAAAACTGCACCTGTAACTCTTTCCAAGATAATGGTCAACTTCCTGTTTTAACCTCGATTATGACCGATGAGGTCAAGGTCACTGCGGTACGTGTTATATAACGTATCTTTGGCTCAAAGTGTCCAAAATCAAGTCGAAGTATTTCTAATCCTTTTCGAGGAAATGGTCAACCTCGGGCTTTTAACCTTGACCATGACCGACGAAGCCAAGGTCGCCTAGGTTCTTGTGATACAAAGTTTTACGGCCAAAAGGTCGAAAATAGACCAAAAATTGTCCAAATGCCCCCACGCCCACCCAGGGGACTTTTAGTGAGTTAATGCAACATTTTGTTGTAAATAATTATGATCTACTACAATCAATTCTATTTCCCCTCCCTGCAGGTTTAGGGAAGCCGACTTTCATTGGTGGTCTTTATCCATCACTTATGGGCTATCTGTCGTCCGCTATGTCTGTTTCTGTGAGTAAACAATTTTTCAAAAATGCTACGATATTTTTGGTCCGATTGCTCAGCAATGTTCCCTAAGTGTTGACCCGAACGGATTTAAATTGTTGGTAAATTGTGGGGCGACATTTCCGCTAGTCAGAATGTTCCTTGTTATTGTGGGTTGAATGCTATAGATGTATCCTTTATAACTAAAACAATATTTTTGTCCGATCTAAGCAAACAGTTTAAATACTTTTTAAATGGTTACTGCTCTTCGACTTTTAATCAAGCTGGTGATTATGATAATACAAGTAGCAAAATAGTTTTATTACATTCCATGTTCATCAAGCAAGGGCGTTGGCAGCTTCTGGAAAAGAAGGTTCGATTTTTAACGAGCTAGAATTAATTTCAGCATTTTTTTCTGAGTTTTCCAATCTTTGGTATTCTTCTAAAATATACGAAGTTTTACAGTCTTAATTTTTTGCTCGAAGGGGGGGGGGAAGTGCTGGCTACGCCTGTTAAAAGCGCGCATTAATTATGCTAATGCATGTCATATGCAATAGATAAACTAGTTAATGTTTATTAAGGTGGTAAAGTTGGAAGAAGTAGCAGTAAAAGCGGTTTCCAAACTAGACCGAATTTCGCTAACCCACAGCAAAATGACACCCACTTACATGGTAGAAAGCTAGAAACACAATATGTAGTCAAAAGCAAATCTTTGACTTTCGAGATACTTATCATCTTCCGATTTTTTAGCCCATACAATTTTGTTGGGCTGATCTTATCACATTATCTTATCCTTCGTCTGTATCTATGCATGTAATTTTTTTACTTAAATTGCTTCTTCTTCCTGAGTTTGTTCTCTTGGTAAGCATCTCTTTAAAACTTTTTGTATTTATTTATTTGGCAATCCGCCAAAATTTGACAAAATGGTGGTATTTATAATTTCTGGAAGCCAATTTTAAAAATACTTCTCCCACAGATTGTCTTTAGATTTTGTGCGAACGTTTACTGGGTAGGCTCTCCTGGGTAGACTGATCCACCAAAAATTGGCAAAATAGATTTTTTTACACAATTGTGCAAAGCAATTTTGATCTGATTGTATTCAGATTGTACATAAATGTTTCTTTTGTTAAAAATTACTTTTTGCGATTCTGAAAAAAATTGCGTTGCCTGCTGGAGTTCTATTTGAGTTACTCGATGTTTTCTTCTGAAGGTTTTTTGTCTTGGCGCACCGCCCTAAAATTGGTCTCATCCCACGTTTGACAGTTTGAGGGATCAGCTTTATCTTTTGCAAATAAATTTAATAATTTTTGGTAGAATGCTTTCATTTTGAGGCGCAGTTTATGTAAAGTTTTGCTATAAAGTGATCATAGGCTATTTGCGCATGTAGCTGTATTCATATTTGTAACATACCCCCATTTTAACTTTGTAAAAAGTGAAAAAGTGGGATAACTTTCGACTTGTCAACAACATGTTGAACATGTTGAACTTGTTGAACAACATGTTGAACATGTTGAACAACAGCTTGTTGAACAATTTTTGTACAACAACTAGTTGCACAATTGTTAAGCAACTTGTTGAAAAAAAACTTGTTGAAAAATACTATGAATACCTGTTTGAATTGGGGCGCCATTCGAACACCCCGTCTTGAGGGTGTGAGCTCCAACCAAACTGCTGTTAACTAGACAAAAAACTGAATCCAATGGTGAAATTTTTATTCAAATCGGTCAACCATAACGAAAGTTATCTCACTTTTAAAGTTTCGCATTTTAAGGTGAATCCATGATGCATACAGCAAGCTGCACAAATAGCCAATGATTACTTTATGTCAAAACTAGATATAAACCTGAATCAAACAGTGAAATTTTCATGCAAATCGATCAACTATAACGAAAGTTATTCCACTTTTAAGTTAACATTCTAAGGTGAATCCATGACGCATGCATCCAGCTGCACAAATAGCCCGCGATTACTTTATATCATAACTAGATATAAAACTGAATCAAATAGTGAAATTTTCATACAAATCGGTCAACTATAACGAAATTTATCCAACTTTTTCACTTTTTACAAAGTTAAAATGGCGACATGTTACAAACATGCATGCAGCTACATGCGCAAATAGCCTATGATTACTTTATAGCAAACCTGTACATAAAACTGAATCAAACAGTTAAATTTTCATGCAAATCGGTTAACTATAACGAAAGTTATCCCACTTTTCACATAACCGCCCCCAAATTCATAGGGGTATAAAGCGATGACGGACAGACGGACAGACCAACGACAGGTATGTGGTGGCTCCATTATGTGGTAGCATTTGATATGCCTGAAACGCATTTAAGTGGTAGGTCACGGACAAGAGTATTTGGGAATAAAAAATACTTACGTGGTGGTTTATATTTGCCCGTGCCCTTATGTGGTTCCCAGCAGGCGTCATTTCAGTGTCAATAATATTTTATGCTTTGTGTGAGTCATTTGTAAATAAACGGAATTCTATATGTGGTACTTTAATGTATAAAGATATTTTTCGTTTTTTTTTCCGTTTCCAGAAAACTCCTCCTACAGAGGGAGATGAAATTCGGTACACGTGTTGAGGGCGACGGGAACCCGCAATTTTTTGGACCTCATCGGTCAATGTCAAATTAAGGTCACTGACTATTATCTCGAAAACCGAGATACAGCGATTTCCAGCTGACTTTTAACCCCTTAGGCAAAAAAAGTTACATAAGAGGTACCTTGGTGGCCTTGGCAGTCTCGGTCACGGTCAAGGTCAAGAAACGAAAACGATTACAGATAGAGCCATTCTGAGCTCATTTGGGCCCAAATAACGTTGCATAAGAAATCTCTCGGTGACCTTGATGTTGTTTGTCACGGTCAAAGTAAAAAACCAGAAGTCGACTATTTTCTCGAAAACGATTAGAAAAACACTGATTTTGAGGTCATTTTCGACCCTTTCAGCCTAAATGACGCTACATAAGAGGTACCTCGATTACCTTGACCTTTTCGGTCACGGTCAAGGTGAAAAAGCGGAAGTTGACTATTTAGAGATATACCGATTTCGAGCCGATTGTCGACCCCTTGGAGCTAAACAACGTTATATAAAAGGTACCTCGATGACCTTGACCTTCTCGGTCACGGTCAAGGTAATAAAACCAGAGGTAGACTATTATCTCGAAAACGGTTAGAGAAAGAGCTATTTTGAGCTCATTTTCGACAATTTGAGCGCAAATAACGTTACTTTGGAAATGCTTCGGTGACCTTGATGTTTTCGGTCACGTTCAAGGCCAAAAACCGGAAGTTGACTATAATCTCGAAAACGATTAGAAATAGAGCGATTCGGAGCAAGATCATATTCGACAATTTGTGCGCAAATAACGTTTCTTCAGACATGCCTCGATGACCTTGATGCTCTCGGTCGCGGTCAATTTCAAAAACCCGAAGTTGACTATTATCTCGAACGAGATTAGAGATACAGCAATTTTATGTCATTTTAGCGACGAAGGAGGTACCTCGGTGACCTTTACCTTCTCGGTCATGGCCAAGGTCAAACACCCGAAGTTGACTATTATTTCGAAAACGGTTAGAGATAGAGCAATTTCGAGCTGACTGTCGACCACCAGGGCCTAAACACCGTTACATAAGTACTACCTCCGTGACCTTGGCCTTCTCGGTCATGGTCAAGGTACAAAACCGAAAGTAGACTATTATCTCGAAAACGGTTAGAGATAGAGCGATTTTGAGCTCATTTTCGACCCTTTGTGCGCAAATAACGTTTCTTTGGAAATGCCGCGGTGACCTTGATGCTCTCGGTCACGGTCAAGGTCAAAAACCAGAAGTTAACTATTATCTCGACAATGATTTTTAGTTCATTTTCTACCCTTTCCGCCCAAATAACGTTACATAAGAAATTCCTGGGTGACCTTAATGTTCTCTGTAACAGTCAAGGTCAAAAAGCGGAAGTTGACTATTATTTCGAAAACGATTAGATATAGACCGATTTCGAGCAGATTGTCGACAACTTGGGGCTGAATTACGTGATATAAGAGGCACCTCGGTGACCATGACCGCAATCGGTTAAGGTAGGGCTATTTTGAGCTCGTTTTTTGAGCTCGTTTTTTACCCTTTGTGTGCAATAACGTTACTTTAGAAATCCCTCGGTGACCTTGGTGTTCTCGGTTACAGTCAAGGTCAAAAACCGGAATTTGACTATAATCTCGAAAACGATTAGAGACAGAGCGATTCTGCGCAAGTTCATTTTCGACCCTTTGTGCGCAAATAACGCTGACTTAGACATGACCTTGACGGTGATCTTCATGTTGTCGGTCACGGTCAAGGTCAAAAACTAAAACTTGACTATAATCTCGAAAACGATTAGAAATAGAGCGATTCTGGGCGAGGACATTTTCGATCCTTTGCGTGCAAATAACGTTTGTTTAGAAATGCCTCCGTGACCTTGAGGCTCTTGGTCACGGTCAAGGTCAAAAACCAGAAGATGACAATTTTCTCGACAACGATTTTAGTTCATTTTCCACCCTTTCCACCCAAAAAACGTTACATAAGAAATTCCTCGGAGACCTTAATGTTCTCGGTCATGGCCAAGGTCAAAAAGCTGAAGTTGACTATTATCTCGAAAACGATTACAGCAATAGAGCAATTTTGAGCTCATTTTCAACCATTTTGCCCAAAACAACGTTACATAAGAGGTACCTCGGTGACCTTGACCTTCTCGGTCACGGGCAATATCAAATACCGGAAATTGACTATAATCTCGAAAACGATTAGAGATAGAGCGATTTCGAGCTGATTGTCGACCATCTGGGCCTAAACAACGTTATAAAAGAGCTGCCTCGGTGACCTTGACTTTCTCAGTCACGATCAAGGTAAAAAACCGGAAGTTGAGTATTATCTCAAAAACAGTTAGAGACAGAGCGATTTTTCGTTCATTTTCGACCCTTTCTGTCCAAATAACGTCACGCAAGAAATTCCTCGGTGACCTTAATGTTCTCGGTCAGGGTCAAGGTCAAAAACTGGAAGTTGACTATGATCTCAAAAACGGTTATAGACAGAGGGATTTTGGGTTCATTTTGAGCCCGTTGGACAAAAGCGATGGTAAAGAAGTTGCTTGACTTTTAGGTTTTTGGTCATAATGTAATACAAATATTTTCTTTGGTGGTTTTCGCAAGTGGGCCAATTCCACTATGTAGCGGATTCTTTCTAGTTTTAAACAAATTGTTTGTTTGTCTGTTTGGTGCTTAATGTTTTTTGTTTGGTGTTTAACGTCCAATTCACCAACTAGGATGGGTATATAAGGTAAATAATTGACTTAATCGAAGAGATCACTGATGCTTTAGATAAAAGCAAACATAAAATAGGCATTTTTATAGATTTAAAGAAGGCTTGCGGTCATAAACTGTTGTTAAGAAAGTTAGCTCACTATGGGATAAGAGGAATTGCTAATGATTGGCTGTTTAGTTATCTAGTTAATAGGAAACAATATGCATAATGATGTCGAATCGAATATGCTCTCTCTGAAATGTGGTGTACCACAAGGGTTTATTTTAGGTCTCTTGTTATTTATTTTGTATATTATCGGTATTTGTAATGCTTCAGAATTTTAAAAATATGTATTGTTTGCAGATGACACGAACTTATTTTCATTGGATTCCAATTGAGAAATATTGTGCAATACCATCAATCAAGAGCTAGAAAAGCTTTTAGATAGCAAAATAAATTGGAAGGTCGAACAAAAAATTTCCAAATGTACCTCAATTTTAATAAAGCTGCACGTGTTCTTGACACAGATTCATTACGTATTATTTATTGTACTTTATATGGGGCACGGTGTGTAAGACAACAATTGACTGTGTAATTAAAAGCCAGAAAAAAAGTTATGTAAGGTTGGTAAAACAGAACACACTAATCCGCTGTTCAGCAAATGAAATCTTTTAGAATTTAGTGATTTAGTAAAAATGAAAATTGTGGTTATTATGTATAACGCACACAATTCTAGTTTACCGGTAAATATCAAAGACAGTTTTCTGTGTCAAACTTGTCCGAAATCTACAGATTACGTAGCTGTGGAGTAGTATGAAAAGGACAGTTCTGGACCAGGAAGTGACGTCATACTGTCTGGACCGGAAGTGACGTCATAGGTGTTGTCATGGCAACGAAGTGTTGTGATGGCAACGCAGTGGTGTAGTCATGGAAACGAAGCGTAGCCAAGCATAGCCATGGTAACATAGCCAAAGTGAGGACCTCCCCCCCCCCCCCCCCCCACTAGGCGGCAGTCGGGACAGACCTTATGGTAAAAAGTGTGGACCCCCCCCCCAGGAGGCAGTCTGGACAGACCCTATGGTAAAAAGTGTGCCCCCCCCCTAGGCGGCAGTCGGGACAGACCCCCCTAGGCGGCAGTCGGGACAGACCCTATGGTAAAAAGTCTAGACCCCCCCCAGGCGGCAGTCGGGACAGACACTATGGTAAAAAGTGTGGACCCCCCCCCCCCCTAGGCAGCAGTCGGGACAGACCCTATATAAAAAGTGTAGACCCCCCTAGGTGAATAACATTCTGTCACGTCAGCAAAAGTTACACACCACAATTTGATCACATCAGAGGGGTATATAAGGGATGAGCACCTGACAATAACAGTGACAACTATATCGGTAAGTGGAACTCATTGAAAGTTTGTAAACAAAAAGTGAAAAAAGTGTGATCACTTTCGTTATAGTTGGTCGATTTGCTTGAAAATTTCACTGTTTGATTTAGTTTTATGTAAACTTTTGTAATAAAGTAATCACAGGCTATTTGCACAGCGTGTTGTATGCATATTTACCGCCATTTTAACTTTTTAAAAACTTACATAACTTTTATTATAGTTGACCGATTTACATGAAAATTTCGCCATTTGATTCAGTTTTATATCTAGTTTTTGTTATAAAATGATCATGAGCTAGTTGCGCAGGTTGCTGTTTACATATTTACCACCATTTTAACTTAAAACTGTGATAACTTTCATTATAGTTGACCGATTTACATGAAAATTTCACCATTGGATTACAGTGCTTCTTCGCGGATGAATACCATTTGGCGGATGAATACCATTTGACTTCACCGCTAGATGTCTGTGTAAGTGAGACATTCAAGCAACTATCTGCTGAGTCAACAATTTTTAAACACGTTTGAAAAGTTACACACCATATTTTGATTACATATAAGTAAACATAAAAGTATGAGTGAAACATGTCAACCAGTGATAAATTCTGCTGAGTCAGCAATTTTAACAATTTTTACACACCATAATTTGATTACATGTGTGACGAGAGAAAACTTGACAATGTCAACATTACTTCTTGACAGATGTATGACTATGGACGACGTCTTCAAAGTGAATTATGCTGACTATGTATTTTCAAAGCTTCCTGCTTTTGAATCGGATTGGATGTTACAAGTGAAGAATTTGCATCAGCATTTGGAAGCTGTTGGAAAGGACATTCCAAGAGATTGTTTCATCCACTCGTTTCTACGTGAATGTGAAGATCTACATTTGCCATTAAGTTACGACATTCAGCATTTATCAAGGCGAATACAATTTGGGCAGTTGAACTCATGTTAGATGTAGTTGCAAGAATCATTTTACATTATGATGATGACGTTCCATTGACGACGAAAGTATCAGAACTTGTTCGGTTCAACCATGAACGAATTGAAGTGAATTCAAAAGTTTGCAAGTTCTTTGAAAAGGGAGCTGACTCAGCAGATAGTTGGGTATAAAAAGGAGTGGAATCAGCAGACAGTTGGAGGGAGTGAAGTCATTTCTCAGCAGACAGTTGGAGGGAGTGGACTGACTCAGCAGATAGTTGGGTATAAAAGGGAGTGGACTCAAAGTCTTCAGTACATTGTGCAGCCATGGAGAACAAGACAAGCAGCTTTAAAATTAGTGCCAACTTAACCATTACTGTGGAGCATGGAGAATATGGACCATTTCCACGCATCACACGTGGAGAGAGATGGTGTGCTTATTCACCATCTTTGTGGAAGATTGTGTGCCAGAGCTTGAAAAATTTACGCGACATTGGCTTCAAACTATACTTAACGCAAACGAAGTGGCTTGAAGTCATTTCATACTTGGATATGCGTTATGTGAGTTTTGTGCGCACATCACGGTTTGAAGGCAAAGAATACACGCATTACATCAACATGAATGATGGTGAATGGGAGACACTGCTTCAGGAGATGGACAACATCATCTCAGCCCTATCACCATGTGAGGAATGTCATGACAAGAAAACTATCATCAAGCTGCAAAAGGATGGTCGGATGAAGGTGTCAAAGCTATCCAAGAAAAGGCTGGCTGAATTTCAGTTGGAGAACATGAACGCACAAAATCAACTTGGACTTACCTGCGACTATTGTGGTGCTTGTGGATATGTGGAGGATTATCATTGCCACTGCCACAAGTATAATTGCAAGTTGTGTGAACCAAACAACTTCTGCGGCAAGTGTGGAGTACTTAAAGTCTGTGAAGCAAAGTAAAAGTGACGCTGAAACAATATGGACGCATGTTTTAAAAATGCTTATATTGACTTAATGATTGCTGAACTTGCTAGCTGTGGCACTCCAGACTATCAACTTTATCATTTAGACGCTTTTTGGGATGTTGTACATCATAGTCTTGATGTGATTGAACTGCATTCAAGATTTCTTGGAGAATGTCATAAAATTGGAATAGAAGAAGATCCTGACTTTGACTTTGATTCTGCGTTTATTCTGCTCGTACTGATGTAGAAGTATATTTCACCGTAGTTGATCATTTGAGAGATTGCTGCAAAGAGGAAACCGAGCAGCTTTATCAGGTAACTTTAACAACAACCTTTTAAACATCTTTGTGATAACATAGTGAATCTTATGCGAGTTGATAACAATGTTTTTCTTACTGACAAATTTAGTTTTATGTGAGTGGTTTCAACGTAAACAAACATTATGATAGAAGAGACAGCAAATATATTAAAAGATATTTTATTACAGGAAGAAACCGACATGTCAGAATAAACAACAGAAACAAAGTCAACATGGAGAATCTTGTGCTATTCAGCGGTCACAAGGACGTTCTTGCAAATATGTTTCCAACAAGACTTGATAAGTATGGACATGTGTTCAACTCGAGTGAAGCGTTGTATCAATATGAGAAAGCAGTTTTTCATCACCGTCAAGATATTGCTTCAGCCATTGCTTCATGTAGAAATGGATATGAAGCGAAACGTATTGCTAAAGTGATAAAGCCATGTCCTTACCAGTAAAGAGAAGTAAAATGCAAGATGTTTTACATGTCAAATTGAATCAGTGTGTATTGTTTCGCAACAAGTTAAAAGAATGTAAAGACAAAACTTCAGTTGAAGCAACGTTGGCGGAGAGCTGGTGTGGAACATGTGTCATCTCGTTCATATCCTGGTCAGAATATTATGGGAAAGTTGTTAGAAATGTTGTGTGAGACTTGATGTGCAGACGTGTAGGAATATATGAACATGTAAAACATGGAGAAGTGTGTTAAGTGAACAACAACTGGAAAAAACTTGCTGAACTTGACAGATTTGTGCTGCATTGCCGGAGCAACAGACTGCATAATGGCAGACATGACATTGAGACAATATATTGTGCAAAAAGCTTATTGTGAAGAAATGTTATTAGCTGTAAAAAAGTTTGCCTATTTAGTCTTCCTGCTTGTCAACATGAAGAGTGTCAAGAACATACTTGTCATGCTGCATGTGTTTATACATATTGGAATGAAGCTAAATATTACATTCATTTAGATAAAGTGTTAGAGAATGCAAATCAACGTTGTGAGAAATATGGTGTAGATGCTATTACATTGGATGAACTCAGTAGTTGGTTAGTGTTCATTGAAGACCAATGGTCTCCAGTTATTCACACCATTGCATCTATACTTGATATGTAAATATATGTTAGTTAAGTGATATTAGTTAAGTTGTGTTGGTTGAGTTATAAATAAAAGTGTTCTGTTGAGAAGTGTTTTTTCATTCATCATGTCGACGTGGAAAGACTACTTCACCAATATTTACTTCAAACTTGGACAGCCTGGAGCATTTGCCGGTCCTACAAACTTTATCACATCTTAAGAAAACATAATCAACCAGTCACACATTCACAAGTGAAGAAATGGCTGCAGGATCAAAGCTTTCAGTTTCCTACAACCTGTAAAATTCAGGTTCAAAAGACGTGTCATTACACGTGGTATTGATGATATGTGGGATATTGAATTGGCTGATATGGGAAACATAGCTCCCTATAATGATGACATACGCTTTTTACTCATTGTCATTGGTGTGTTTTCCAAATATGTGTGGGTACAGCCAATACCTAATAAATCACATACCAGCGTCATACAAGCCTTTAAATTCATGCTTATACCACAAAGAATGAAACCAAAGCCAACTTTGCTGAAAGAGTCATTCGTACCTTAAAGGGAATGATGTATCGGTATTTTCTACATAATCAAACTTACCGTTACTTAGACATTCTTCCAGACTTGGTGTACAATTACAACCATAGACCTCATGGTTCTCTTCCTAATAAATATGCTCCTGCAGAGATTCGTACAGACAACGAATCAAAAGTGTGGAAGTATATGTTTGTCGACAAACTGAAATTGAAACCGAAGAAGAAGAATTTTAAATTTAAAATTGGTGATCATGTTTGTATTTCCCACATCAAATACGTGTTTCAACGGGATTATCACATCAAATGGAGGCAAGAAGTCCTTATTGTCACACATCGTTGTAAGAAGCAAGGAATACATTTGTATCGTGTGAAAGACTTTTTAGACGAAGATATTGATGGACATTTCTATAAAGAAGAACTGCAGAAAGTGACCAAATATATTGAATCTATTTATAGAATTGAAAAAGTCTTGAAAACACGTAAAAGACGAGGTGTGAAAGAATTATTTGTCAAGTGGTTAGATTGGCCAAACAAGTTTAACAGTTGGGTGAAAGAAACAGACATTAAAAAATGAAGCATTCATTTACATGTTTGGTCTCTGGACCTACAGGCAGTGGCAAAACGTCTCTGGTGAAGGAAATTCTAGAACAAAAGTTGATTAAACCATCTCCAAAAAGCATTTTATCGCTTTATGCAGCAGATCAGCTTTTTGTACAAGGGAATGAAAGGCGCGTAATTTTACCAAGGCATTCCAGATGACATTGAAGAGCGTTTTAACCCGAAAAACCAAACTTACATATCATTGATGACTTAATGACCAAATGTCATAGTGATGAGCGCATGACACGTCTCTTTAGTGTTGGCAGCAGTCATCAAAATCTAAGCATTATCTTTATTGTGCATAATTTATTCCATCATGGGAAAGAGATGCGAAATATTAGTTTGAATACACATTATATCATTCTGTTTAAAAATCCTAGAGATAGTTAACAAATTAGTACATTGGCGCGACAAATGTATCCTGGAAGATCTCAGCTTCTCATAGAAGCCTATTAAGACGCTACCAGCAAACCCCATGGTTATTTATTCACTGATTTAAAACCAAAGACAAATGATCAACTAGGTATTCGTACAGGCATATTACCAAAAGATACACATTATGTATATATTGATAAAGCAGTGTGTGAACAAGAACCAACTCATTTAACCATTCGCAGTCAAGATGTCTAAACGTATTCGAGCGAACCAGCCTTTTCTTCATTTGCTTGCACGCAGTGGACCTAAACGACGTAAATCCTTGCTACAGCAAGCTACAAAGGAGGAATTAACGAGCTTGTTTGAAATTTGTTTGAATATATTGCGAGGACATTTACCCTTAAGCTCAAAACGGTTTAAGGAATTTAAACGTGAACGTCATACGCTACGTACTCTAGCAGATAAGAAGATATCACTTCAACGAAAAAAGAAGTTGATTAATCAGAAAGGAGGATTCATTGGAGCTATTGCAAAATTTGCATTGCCCTTATTAGCCCAACTGCTGTTAAAATGAAACATACTATGAAAATGGTCCTCATTCCTGAATATGAATACAGAGTGTTATTAGAAAAGAAAAATGATATCAAAACAAAAGTCAATACACTTTTATGTGGGTAACGAACGCGTGAAAAGGCTATGGAAATGTCTCAACTTCTTGGTCGTCATTTACGAACAAGTCAGTCTAGACAACAACAACAAAAGCCTGCTACGTCATCATCACCAGAAAAGTTACTTTTAAGTCATTTTCCACCTATCTATCATGGAAAAGTAATACAACTTTTAGCAGAACTGAAGAAACATGGTGTTAAATGGACAGACAAGAATGAACGTGTGTTGAAAACGGGCGATATTATCACAAATTCCAACATTGTTGATTTGATGAAAGAAGCATTGGTGGCGACAAGAAAAAAAGAACGAGCCATACCACCACGTGGTTGGCATCCATTTATCCAGGAAATTGTAGATGCTAATATTCCAAAAACAATGTTTAGTAAAAAGACCACTCGTGATGACATTACAACAGAAATGAAACAACGTCAACAAAGACAGTTTCCTGAAGGATGGGAAAATTTTTAACATGGCTGAAAGAGCTATGTTGTTGTCAAGAAATAACAATTCCTGTAAAAATAAGATGTACCAGTGCGTGTTGTGAAGGAGAAGTTATAGATCATGATGAGACACATCCTGTGAAACACCATTTGCATACATCTGCGAATGGCGCGCGCTATCGTGAAGTATATAGACAACGTCAACGCACCTATACCATTTAGTTCCCATCATGGAGTCAACAAGTTTTTACATTACTTTGCCTAGCAATGCTAGTATGAGCTATTATCTCAACAACAAGGCTTCAAATTACCAAATTCGTATGCCTCGAACGATTTATCTGAATGGAAAATATGAAGTGGCTTTAGCTGAAATTCAATATTCACATACATGGACAACCATGAGACATGGCATGGACTATTCTATTCAGTATCGACAACAACCACTGACAGAGACAGTTGGCACTATCACTATTCCTTATGGTTATTATAGATCCATACAAGAAATATGTCAGGCAGTGTATGAGGAAGCGACTAATTCTATGAAAGATGATCTTAAAGAAGCTATTCGGATAAAGTATGACGACATGTGTTTCTATTCCTAAATTATGGCTTTGAAGTGTCATTTTCCGCTGGATTAGCTGAGATTTTACGATTTATCCCAGATCAATGGTATACTGAAAGATGTATAGCTGAACATAAAGCTGATGTGAAACAGGGATTTTATACACTTTATGTGTATTGTAGCATTTGTGAACCACAAGTTGTTGGTGATTATTATGTTCCCTTACTACGTTCTGTTGGAATACAAGGCCATGATGGTGACATTGTTATGAAAACGTACGGCGAACCGCATTATGTTCCTATAAACACATCGAAATTTGACGTGATAGAAATGAATATTAAGGACAACACAGGCCATAATGTTCCATGTTCCTGGATTGGTGATTTGTAAACTTCATTTTCGACCAAAAGCATTATGAAAGCTTATACACACGATCCGTCTGCATATCGCAACCATTTTCTTCGTCAAGTGGGCGGGGAATTACCAGGATTCGGGCCGAGTAGCACAACGTGTGTTTGGTGAACAAAAGCTCGTGCAACCAACGAAACATTCCAGAAGACGAAAAACAGCCAGACGGATAACATCAAAACATATTAAAGATATCTTTTAAATCATGTCTCTCATTCATAATCATTCGTGTGAATGTAGTCTTTCTCCATTGGAATGGTTTCACGTACCACCGACGCAAACTGCTGAGAAAAGTTATAATGTCGACTATCAACCACTCACTACCATTAGAGAAGGCGCTCCAATAGAATTCTACATTCCTGCGAGCACAGAAGAATATCTGGATTTAAAGAACAGCAAACTTCATATTATATGTCGCATTGTAAAGGCTGATGGAACAGCTTGTGGCCCAGATGATAATGTTTCCTGCCTCAATGATGTGTTTAATGGGTTATGGTCTAATATTGAATTGTTTCTGAATGATCGATTGGTTTCTCATAGTAACAATACCCATGGTTATACCAGCATTATCTCTCATCTCATCCATGATTCGGAAGAAAGTCTCCATTCTGAGCGCTCTATGCGTCTCATGTACAAGCACACTGCTGGGTCGATGAATAGTTATGATCTGAAAAGACATAATCATGAACAATATGTATCCGGGTTTCATGTCAATGCTGACGGTGGTGACTTAGCTGAGCAAGGAAACAATGGTTTACATAATCGTTATTTGCATACACGCCTCAGCCGTGATTTTATGCTCACAGGTGGTTTAAGGATAGATTTGTTTGAGCAGGATCGTTATCTTCCTAATGGCATCAGTTTGAAATTGCGTTTCCATAGACAAAAAGATGAATATGTATTGATGGCTGCAGATAATACCTATAAGGTAGAAGTGAAAAAAGCATTTTTAACCATTCGCAAAGTGAGGGTGAGTCCAGGTATTCAGTTAGGACATACAGATGCATTGATGAAAAGTCCTGCCAAGATAATCATCACTAGAAAAGAATGTAAAGTGTTGGCTATTCCAGCAGGATTTCAGTCTTTTGTGAAAGATAACATCTTTTTGGGTCAATTACCAAATCGGTCTGGTTCATAATGAAGCCTTTGGTGGATCAGTATTGAAGAATCCATATGATTTCAAACATTTTGATCTGGGTTATATGCAACTTTACACGGATGGTGAACCAGTTCAGTCCAAACCTCTCAAGCTTGACATTACACAGAACAAATACCTGGACGCTTTTGAAACGCTTTACAAATCGTTTGATCGATTGAATGGTGAGAAAAGTTCCATTATAAAACGAGAAGATTGTCCTAGAGGTTATGCTTTATTTTCGTTCGACTTAACACCTGATTATGATGGCGATGATCATTTTCCCCTGATCAAACATGGGAATTTGCGGCTAGAAATGAATTTTGACGGAGCTTTGCAACATACAGTCAATATCATCGTCTATGCTGAATTTGACAACATTATTGAAATAAGTGCAAATCGCAGCATCCAATTCGACTACCAGTCATGAACACGAAGCAGATTGATGCCATACTGAGTCATGATTGGATGACCAAAGACTTGTTTCAAGGCGTGTTTGCCATGGACCAGTTACCATCTTTACAGCGCAGTGCCTATGTCACCAACACAGACGATCAAGATGAACCAGGAGAACATTGGGTGGCAGTGTATTATGACAAAGACCCTGTGGAATATTTTGACTCTTATGGACTTTTACCTCTAGATGATCGTTTAGAAATGTTTTTAAGAACTGACTATATGTATAATTCCATATCAATACAAACGCCAATATCATCGTCATGTGGTTTTTATTGTGTATATTATATATTGCATAGAGCTCGAGGTCAGAGTATGTTTGATATTGTGAATATATTAAAAAGAAAGGATGGTGATTTTATTGTAAAGGATTTTGTATATAGACATTATCAAACCATTGTTTTATTAATGTTGTTGTTGTTTTAGTTAAGTTGTAGTTAAGTTGTTGTTGTTAATTGTTAAATAAAACAACCCTAGTTTCAAACAGTTTTGTTTATTGTGTTGTACATACGTTTATTTACAAACTCTATATACACTATTTACAAACTTTTATTTACAGATTCTTAACTACAAACACTATTTACACTATTTACAAAATCTATTTACAAACACTTAATTACAAATTCTTAACTACAAACACCATTTACAAACTCTTAATTAACAAAGTCTATTTACACTATTTACAAACTTCTATTTACAAACACTATTTACAAACACATTCATTTTTCAATACATTCATCAATGAATGCCATTCATCAGAATCTAAATTGATATAGGTGTCATAGACATTATACCCGTATTTGTAAATGCTATGAAAGCTCACATAACGCACATCACAAAACTTTATCACTTTAACAGTGACATGTTCAGACAGTTTCAGTTCATATCCTTCTTCTAAGTCCATCAGCCGCATAGGCTGTGTCAGCTCAATGAATTTGGTACCCCGCATAAGTTGTATTCATGCTCTTTGAATTCAAGCACAAGGGTCTTCCCAATCCAATGCTTGCAACAGCGCGTTCCATTCCACTGTGCTGAGGGTGATGATGTCGTAGTGTTCTGTAAGCTCGTCATGTTGGCGAAATTGTACAAACACGTCTAGACAGTTCTGAATCCCACGCACTTCTATATCATTTGAAAGGTGAAGCAGAAAGCCGGGTATTCTCAACTTGTCTAGATGATCCTTCAACACAGATTGTTCGTCAAGCGATAGTATGATAAACTTTCCAAAATGTCGTAGCACAATATCATCACATAAGTTTCTCATATATGAGAATCCATATGTAATGGGTTCATAATCCAACAAATAGTCTTCCATCTCGTCTGTGTAAAATATTTATACTCGGATGATGTTGAACAGTGGATGTTGTATAGCTTCTAGGAATCGTAAGACTGCGCGCCAGTTCTTGATATCAAAGTGGATCAAATCTGTATATGGAGTATCTGGCACAACTCCCTTGTAATCCTCTGGATAATCCTGTAAAAGATTTCTCCAGAATGTCACACGTGTGTTAGAATCATGTTCAGTCACAAACACTTCCACTTTATTTTCAAGTCTGCGTTCAAACCCAGGTTCAAGCGGTATGTTTTTAACGTCTTTCCACACTTCAGATTTAAACTGATGATAACTTATCCGAGAACCTATCATCACTTTATTCCAATTATTTACAGTAAGGTAGGCACCATCGTTCAACATGAGTGCATTCATGATTTTACCTTGTTATGCGCTGTCTTCTTGTCTGCGAAGCCTTTTATCCACTTCTTTCACCTGCTTCCTCAGCATTTTCCATTCAGGTATTGTCAGCAAGATACCCTTTTTCTTCGGACGGTTTTTTCCAGTCCCCTCATCTCTGAGGTATTTGCGAATGTTTACCACGCCTTCATTGCTTTGTTTCATAATCTTGATATACTTTTCATTTCCTAGAGAAAGCATTCATTCCCACGACTGTGGTGTTGGTGCCGTCTCCACTTTTAATTTCTTGACGGTAGTGGTGTGATTTTTCACATTCATGTCTTTTACTGTATCAGCAAGAGTATCCATATCCGTTGCAGATCTTTTCCGATTCATGTTTACGCTTCAGTGTTCACACCTCGACTAACTCTAAAGTTGAAGTGTCTCCCCCTTGTATACTGTAATGCCCATGCGCCAAAGTGGAATAGCCATCACTCATCACATATCGCTTGTCATCAAAGGGAGAGAGAGCCACTTTCCTCAACTTCTCCGAGAAAATCTGGTGGTCATGACTTCGAATGATGTGTCCTATAACCATTTGGTTGCGTTTGGTTGAACAAACTGTCTCTAAACTGCTTATGTTTCATACGTCTTTGACACGCTCGAGTGATGCTTTTAGCCGTACGTTTTTCTTTCCCACCATTTATCATACTATACATTTTCAGTCGAAGTCCAACAAACTCTTCTATGGGAATGCCCGCCGTCTCATCTTTCATTTTCCCAAGCACTTTCTTGTTCACGTTGGAATATAGGAAATGATCTGGGGGATAGTCACTTGTATTAAACAGGTCCTCATCTTCCTGCATATCTTTGTAGATATCGTCCGTTTCTATGTCATAACATAGACTGTCGGTGTCGCTGAACAAGAGTTTGGCGTCGGGATACTTGGTCGTGATGTAGTTGTAATGAAAGTGGAACATGAGCACTTTCATTAGTCTTTCTCAAACGGGTTCTTGGCCAACTTTCTCTTTTCCGTGTTCAAGGAGATGTATTTTGCCAACCATTTGCTCTGTGCAAACATGATGGCACGATGCACCTTAGTGACTTTCAATCCCAGTGAGACATATTGCTGTAAATTTCTATAATGAAGCACATATTTCTTCTTGTCACACAAGTTGGGAATGAGCTTTTCACTAGGTTTGTCTTTCATGTTCAGATCATTCCGTAGCTTCTGACTTTGTTTTGACAATTCTCCCACCTTAACACATTTCCGTTCTGGAGCCACTGGATAGTGATTATGACGTCCACGTCTAAAATGTATCCAATCTCGTCATCTTGATCCACATCCATAAAGTCAATGGATTCTGGCTCACTCACCCACATAAATCCATTTTCCGGCATGCTTTGCGACATGGCCCAGCCGTACAACTTGTTTGCATCCAGGTACACCAAGTAGTTGGTTGGTTTCAAGGGATCGTAATCTGCTACGTAGGGGTTATTTGCTTTCGCATATTTGTGTGTGATGACAGATATTCCTCCACGTAGACCTGGTTCAACCATTTGATACATGTCAATGTCGTTGATCAATTGCAATTTCACCTTTGTCGCTTTCAACATGGCATCCCACGACAGTCCTGCGCTGTATAGTAGTGAGCAGGATCTAATGCATACGTGTTGAGACATACTTGACGAAAGTTTTCAAACACGTCAGCCAGCAGCAACACATCTGATTTTAGGTATAGGTCATGGTATTCGCCAAATGTAGTACAGTGGAATGTCTCCCACACCTTCTGCGCATGCGCATAATCCTCATCGCTAATGTCTTCTTTACTGAGCAGACTGTAAAACTTATCCTTGGACGGCAGTTGTGTTTCAGCAAACTTGGATGGTTCATCCACGTAATCATAAGGGTACACTCCCTTTCTCAACAGTAAATCTTGTTGGTCTCTATCATGAATGTGTGACGTCATGTTATAAAAGTTATCTTTCCCTTCTGCCGCCAGGTTGGATACCAACTTCTGTAGAGAATTACTCATGAACTGATAACTGTCTGTAAATTTCAGATTGCTCATGGTGAATGCAATATATTTCTCAACGGTGTTGGGAATGACTGTAATGGTTTCATTTTTGAACTTTCCAATTTCTTCAATGATCAAATGACTGTCATAGCCTCGTAAATTGTGGAAAAAGACAGGAATGATAAAAGAATCTTTAACATCCTGCTTATCCTTTCGAAATCGGAATTGTAAATTGCATTCACTATGTGCAGCTCCGCGGTATTTGCCATTGATGTGGTCATGATCTCTCACATGATCTGCTCCTAGAGGCTCATGACAAATGTAGCAATCAACAGCGTTCTTATAATGCTCTTCATCTTCACGAGTCATGACCATTTTCTTTGACTTTTGTAAACCATGCACAATACGATCACGCTCATTCACCATATGGTCTAAAAAGACTTTCACGGCATTATCTCCTCGATACACGACTGGTGCACGTATATCATACTGGCTGAAAACCACATAGGCAAAGCTGTTTGGACGATGATGCTGATACTTGTCTCCTTCATGCTTTTTCGTGCAACATTCAAAGTCTGCATAAATGACAAACGGCGCTCGCTGTTGTTTGGCTACATTCTTGAACTTGATGAAGGGTTCCTTGGGGAATGATAAACGTTGTGCTCCATGCTTGCCACACACTTCACGATGCTTGTCTAAAAGATCTTGTCGCCTAAATCCGTGAAGACAGTTGAAACAATAAAAAGCAGCTCCATCATGTTTTTATCGATAAGCCATAAGTCTGCTGAAATTCTTAATAAGGCAATAATGCCTTTTCTTGTCATTGCTAATCAAAAGTAAGTTGATTTCTCTAGCACTGGTGTTTCGACTCAGTTGTATTGGAACAACTACATCATGTTCATATCCAAACACATTGATAGGCACATCATTCTCCTTTTTAAACTTTGGAATGTCTGTAATCGGTGTGGGAAATGTCATGCCTTCCACCTTTAATTCGTTCTCAAATGGCGTGTAATGATTCACGCAACGTGAGTTATTCTCATGAGGGTGAAGATGAGCCAATACAGACCATAAGAAGCATTTTTGTCATCATTCTGAATGTTTAATACAGCCTTTATATTCTTTACTTTCTTCGGTAGTGGGATAAAACTACTTGCTTCCAGAGGCGCTGACGTAGCTGTATGTACTTCAATATACAGTATGTTATCCAACACCCAGCCAGAACCTTGTCGCTCATGTTCATCAAACCTGGTAAACAATTCTTTATAGGCTTCTGGCAAGTTCTGCTCAATATCCGCTGGATTGTATGCTGTATATGTCGGACTGCTGATAAAGGCATTATCCACTTGTTCTACCATAACGCCTTCAGCATTCACCGTCAGTTTCTTGAAGCGTGCATGTACGACAATATACCATTTCATGTTATGGTTTCACGTTTCTAACAAATGTCTCTTAATCCGGTTCTCTTGTTGTCGCATGTCAAGTAGTAAATCCGATCCATCTTCAGGTTCAAACCGTCTTTCCTGTGCGTTTCTACCAAGACTCACTCTTCTGCCTCTGCCTACTTGTACTCTCTTTGGTTCTTCCATCATGCATACATGTGTGTCAAACGCATCAATAGATGCAAATATCTTAATGCATTCACAGCAGAGGAACGGATCAGGTCTGTCAACACCATCTCGCACCGTCTTTTGTCTCTTAGCTTCTATCTGCTGACCAAGCTCTTCACGAGCACGTTTCAACCTAGCTGGTTTACATCTATGTGCCACGAACAATTCCAGCGATGGAAATGCTATATCGCAATCATGACAGTAGACTGTCGCCATCGTTGTTGCTGTTGCTGTTGCTAGAACTGAAATGGGTAAAAATACACGTTTCACTCTTCCTTTTATACCACTTGGATGGTGTGTTAACTCAGCAGAATTTATACCACTTTGATGTAATCAAAATATGGTGTGCAAAATATAGTTAAAATTGCTGACTCAGCAGAATTTATCACTGGTTGACATGTTTCACCCATGCTTTTATGCTACTTACATGTAATCAAAATATGGTGTGTAACTTTTCAAACGTGTAAAAAAATTGTTGACTCAGCAGATAGCTGCTTGAATGTCTCACTTACAGCTGTACAGCAGAGACATCTAGCGGTGAAGTCAAATGGCATTTATCCGCCAAATGGTATTCATCCGCGAAGAAGCACTGTAATCCAATGGCGCAATTTTCATGTAAATTGGTCAACTATAAAGAAAGTTATATAAGTTTATACAAAGTTAAAATGGCTGTAAATATGTATACAACACGCTGCGCAAATAGCCTGTGATTACTTTATTACAAAGGTTTATATAAAACTTAATCAAACAGTGAAAGTTTCATGCAAATCGACCAACTATAACGAAAGTTATTCCAGTTTTGCCACTTTTTGTTTACAAACTTTCAATGAGTTCCACTTACCGATATAGTTGTCACTGTTGTTGCTGGGTGCTCATACCTTATATACCCCTCTGATGTGATCAAATTGTGGTGTGTAACTTTTGCTGACGTGACAGAATGTGGCTCACCTGGGGGGGGGGTCCACACTTTTTACCCTAGGGTCTGTCCCGACTGCCGCCTAGGGGGGGGGGGTTCCACACTTTTTACCCTAGGGTCTGTCCCGACTGCCGCCTAGGGGGGGGGGGGTCCACACTTTTCACCATAGGGTCTGTCTCGACTGCCGCCTAGGGGGCGGGGTCCGTCCCGACTGCTCCCTGGGGTGGGGGGGGGGGGGGTCCGTCCCGACTGCCGCCTAGGGGGGTCCTGACTGCTGCTTAGGAGGGGGGGAGGTCCTTACCTTGGCTATGTTACCATGGCTATGCTTGGCTACGCTTCGTTTCCATGACTACACCACTGCGTTGCCATCACAACACTTCGTGGCCATGACAACACCTATGACGTCACTTCCGGTCCAGACAGCATGACGTCACTTCCTGGTCCCGAACTGTCCTTTTCATACTACTAGTCTAAATTCGCACGCACCAAATTAAAATCCAGATCTATAAGTGTTCACGGCATTAATGTATTTAACAGTCGGGCTGCAGTAGTCGTCGTAGAAAAAAATGTTCATCACTTTAAAAGGTTGTTTACTAAGTATGCTGTAGTAAATAATTTATAAGTTGAATAATTAATCTATTAGTGTTCTCGTTATCAACATTGGATATCTTTATGTTGTCTCTGAATTGCATGTTTTCTTCAGGAGAGTGTAAAATAATAGTTTAATCGCAAATAAGCGTGTCACTTGATAAGTTTTTTTTTAAATTCTGAAACCCTTTTTTCTTTGTGGGCAATTTTTTACTCTTTATATCTGATCGTTATATTGTCAGTGTTAATTTATATCTACAAAGAAATAAACTTATTTTATTTGATTTTATTTGAAAATTTTTATAGATGAAAAATAAAACACGATTTCATGTTCGCTGTTCAACTGCTGAGAGTTGACACTGGGACCGAAAAGCCACGAAGCACACAAATTTTTATATGTACAGTCAAAAGGTGAAGGACGCATGGATTACTCGAAACCGGTCGAAACCGTAGACAACAAAGACACAGCGGATAGTTCTAATTAGAGGTCAGCTATTTTATAACAACGCCTAATGAACAGGAACTAAAAAAACAGTAATCTTTTAAAATTTTATTCGAGTAACTGTTCTGGACAGTAAAGAGTATTATGCTATAAAAAAGGCAATTCTTTGGTTTGTGCAGTCACTTCCAAAGTTGTATTTTTCAGTCAATGAAGATACCTAATTATCGCCCTGATCGAATTAAGCAAATAACCATGAGGGGGAACGGATCAGGTCTGTCAACACCATCTCGCACCGTCTTTTGTCTCTTAGCTTCTATCTGCTGACCAAGCTCTTCACGAGCACGTTTCAACCTAGCTGGTTTACATCTAGGTGCCACGAACAATTCCAGCGATGGAAATGCTATATCGTAATCATGACAGTAGACTGTCGCCATCGTTGTTGCTGTTGCTGTTGCTAGAACTGAAATGGGTAAAAATACACGTTTCACTCTTCCTTTTATACCACTTGGATGGTGTGTTAACTCAGCAGAATTTATACCACTTTGATGTAATCAAAATATGGTGTGCAAAAATTGTTAAAATTGCTGACTCAGCAGAATTTATCACTGGTTGACATGTTTCACTCATGCTTTTATGCTACTTACATGTAATCAAAATATGGTGTGTAACTTTTCAAACGTGTAAAAAAATTGTTGACTCAGCAGATAGCTGCTTGAATGTCTCACTTACAGCTGTACAGCAGAGACATCTAGCGGTGAAGTCAAATGGCATTCATCCGCCAAATGGTATTCATCCGCGAAGAAGCACTGTAATCCAATGGCGCAATTTTCATGTAAATTGGTCAACTATAATGAAAGTTATATAAGTTTATACAAAGTTAAAATGGCTGTAAATATGTATACAACACGCTGCGCAAATAGCCTGTGATTACTTTATTACAAAGGTTTATATAAAACTTAATCAAACAGTGAAAGTTTCATGCAAATCGACCAACTATAACGAAAGTTATTCCAGTTTTGCCACTTTTTGTTTACAAACTTTCAATGAGTTCCACTTACCGATATAGTTGTCACTGTTGTTGCTGGGTGCTCATACCTTATATACCCCTCTGATGTGATCAAATTGTGGTGTGTAACTTTTGCTGACGTGACAGAATGTGGCACACAAATTTTTATATGTACAGTCAAAAGGTGAAGGACGCATGGATTACTCGAAACCGGTCGAAACCGTAGACAACAAAGACACAGCGGATAGTTCTAATTAGAGGTCAGCTATTTTATAACAACGCCTAATGAACAGGAACTAAAAAAACAGTAATCTTTTAAAATTTTATTCGAGTAACTGTTCTGGACAGTAAAGAGTATTATGCTATAAAAAAGGCAATTCTTTGGTTTGTGCAGTCACTTCCAAAGTTGTATTTTTCAGTCAATGAAGATACCTAATTATCGCCCTGATCGAATAAAGCAAATAACCATGAGGGGGAACGGATCAGGTCTGTCAACACCATCTCGCACCGTCTTTTGTCTCTTAGCTTCTATCTGCTGACCAAGCTCTTCACGAGCACGTTTCAACCTAGCTGGTTTACATCTATGTGCCACGAACAATTCCAGCGATGGAAATGCTATATCGCAATCATGACAGTAGACTGTCGCCATCGTTGTTGCTGTTGCTGTTGCTAGAACTGAAATGGGTAAAAATACACGTTTCACTCTTCCTTTCATACCACTTGGATGGTGTGTTAACTCAGCAGAATTTATACCACTTTGATGTAATCAAAATATGGTGTGCAAAAATTGTTAAAATTGCTGACTCAGCAGAATTTATCACTGGTTGACATGTTTCACTCATGCTTTTATGCTACTTACATGTAATCAAAATATGGTGTGTAACTTTTCAAACGTGTAAAAAAATTGTTGACTCAGCAGATAGCTGCTTGAATGTCTCACTTACAGCTGTACAGCAGAGACATCTAGCGGTGAAGTCAAATGGCATTCATCCGCCAAATGGTATTCATCCGCGAAGAAGCACTGTAATCCAATGGCGCAATTTTCATGTAAATTGGTCAACTATAATGAAAGTTATATAAGTTTATACAAAGTTAAAATGGCTGTAAATATGTATACAACACGCTGCGCAAATAGCCTGTGATTACTTTATTACAAAGGTTTATATAAAACTTAATCAAACAGTGAAAGTTTCATGCAAATCGACCAACTATAACGAAAGTTATTCCAGTTTTGCCACTTTTTGTTTACAAACTTTCAATGAGTTCCACTTACCGATATAGTTGTCACTGTTGTTGCTTGGTGCTCATACCTTATATACCCCTCTGATGTGATCAAATTGTGGTGTGTAACCTTTGCTGACGTGACAGAATGTGGCTCACCTGGGGGGGGGGGGGTCCACACTTTTTACCCTAGGGTCTGTCCCGACTGCCGCCTAGGGGGGGGGTTTTCCACACTTTTTACCCTAGGGTCTGTCCCGACTGCCGCCTAGGGGGGGGGGGGGTCCACACTTTTAACCATAGGGTCTGTCTCGACTGCCGCCTAGGGGGCGGGGTCCGTCCCGACTGCTCCCTGGGGTGGGGGGGGGGGGGTCCGTCCCGACTGCCGCCTAGGGGGGTCCTGACTGCTGCTTAGGGGGGGGGGAGGTCCTTACCTTGGCTATGTTACCATGGCTATGCTTGGCTTTGCTTCGTTTCCATGACTACACCACTGCGTTGCCATCACAACACTTCGTGGCCATGACAACACCTATGACGTCACTTCCGGTCCAGACAGCATGACGTCACTTCCTGGTCCCGAACTGTCCTTTTCATACTACTAGTCTAAATTCGCACGCACCAAATTAAAATCCAGATCTATAAGTGTCCACGGCATTAATGTATTTAACAGTCGGGCTGCAGTAGTCGTCGTAGAAAAAAATGTTCATCACTTTAAAAGGTTGTTTACTAAGTATGCTGTAGTAAATAATTTATAAGTTGAATAATTAATCTATTAGTGTTCTCGTTATCAACATTGGATATCTTTATGTTGTCTCTGAATTGCATGTTTTCTTCAGGAGAGTGTAAAATAATAGTTTAATCGCAAATAAGCGTGTCACTTGATAAGTTTTTTTTTTTAAATTCTGAAACCCTTTTTTCTTTGTGGGCAATTTTTTACTCTTTATATCTGATCGTTATATTGTCAGTGTTAATTTATATCTACAAAGAAATAAACTTATTTTATTTGATTTTATTTGAAAATTTTTATAGATGAAAAATAAAACACGATTTCATGTTCGCTGTTCAACTGCTGAGAGTTGACACTGGGACCGAAAAGCCACGAAGCACACAAATTTTTATATGTACAGTCAAAAGGTGAAGGACGCATGGATTACTCGAAACCGGTCGAAACCGTAGACAACAAAGACACAGCGGATAGTTCTAATTAGAGGTCAGCTATTTTATAACAACGCCTAATGAACAGGAACTAAAAAAACAGTAATCTTTTAAAATTTTATTCGAGTAACTGTTCTGGACAGTAAAGAGTATTATGCTATAAAAAAGGCAATTCTTTGGTTTGTGCAGTCACTTCCAAAGTTGTATTTTTCAGTCAATGAAGATACCTAATTATCGCCCTGATCGAATAAAGCAAATAACCATGAGGGGTGTTTCGTAACAGAAGGGCAGTACTTTAGATGTGCCCGTTGATATTTTTCCCTGGACTTGGGGCATTCTAGAATGCAAGTTTGTTTATATTTGGTAAAAGCGCGATGAACGCATGCTTTGTTCACATGCACACTGACAACTACACTTTTATTGTGTCCTCACCCACCGACCAAGGGGAGATAAATAATTCGTGCGTTCACGTGGGCAATAACTGGTTCCAGAACCGCATAACTGGTTCCAGAACGGCCGTTTATCTGGCCAACTGTAACCGGTTCTCGTGAAGAAAACCGTACCCGACCCACACTTCGGGTACGCCCTTGACCTTTTTGAATAGACTATTAACAACATTTTAAAATTTGAAGTCAGTAACTTTCTCATAAAAAGTGGCAATATATGATAATTTGTATTGTAAAATATGCTACATTGAACAAAAAGACAGGAAACTCTTAAAGGATGAAGTTTTTTATTTGGCAGAAGCATCAATGCTGTTTTTGATTGAAAGTCTTCAAAGATATTTATTTTACTAATCAATGAGTGAAATGCTTTATATCAAAATATTTTCAACTCAGTATTAGTGATTGTTTGCGTATTTTAAGTGATATCTGTGTATTCGTCTTTGTTTACAATTGATTTGCACTTAAAGTTTTTAGCATAACTAGATTCAGAACCACCCATTATCTGGAGGGCATAACTAGAACCAGAACTGCCACTGCGCATGTCATCGGTTCTGGTTGTAGTTAAGTTCCACGTAAACGCACGGAATGTTTGTATGCTCTGTGTGTGTATGTATGTATGCACGTTTGTGTGTGTGTGTGTGTGTCAGTGTGTTATGAACAAAATGTTGGCAAGATGTTTCGTGAACGAAAACCTAGATCGACCTCAAACTTGAGCTCTTCATTCCTTGGGTACGAGTCGGGCAGTTCTGTCAATTTTTGACGCATGTTTTTAGAGAAAGTGTGTGACTTCATTACGTAAAAATCTTCTGTGTGAAATTTGTCAGCCGCTGAGCATCGGGGAAAGTTCAAACTTGGTGGGTCCGAAAGATTCTGTCAAGTTTTGCGAGTACAACGAAGGAGTACGGTGTATGACGTCATCAAGTAAAATAGGTATTTATTGTGAACAAGATCTTGTGTGCAATGTTGCATCTCGTTAAGGGAAGTCTGTCAACTTGAAATTTTGTATAGCGATTCCTTGGACCAGACGGTTCTGTCAACTTTTGACGGTTTTGGCGGCGTTGTGGAAGCCATATGACGTCATTGCGTAAAAATGTATCTCTTGTTGAGAAAATTTCTCGACCGCGGCCAATCAGATCGAGTTTTGACTTGGTATAGTTATTCTTTGGATAAGTTGCGCGCTTTTGTTAAATATTAAACTCGTACAGAACATTAAGAAAGGCTGTAACTACCCGATGGCACAAATCGTTAACCATAACCTCGGGCAAAAGTCCTGGAAAACACCTGGAAATTGAAAATTTTCTAAAAAAAAACCTGGAAAACATCTGGAAATCGATCCCTAAAATTTCCAGGTTCCAGGCTTTCCCAGTTTTTCCTTTAATGTCTCATACGACCCAGTTTCATATGTTGAATATTGTTTAATTTTTTTCGCGCCTTCGGCGTTCTATAGTATTAATAATCTGTGTTTTGCATTGTGGGGCCTGTATTGCACTTGTACATGTATGTTTTATTTCTCTATGAATATTTAATGCACCGAGGATTATATATATTATATATAAATACGTATACAATTGAACGAGATTTTTAGTTTATATCTCCAGAAAGTCTTCAGTGTCTTTGGTATTGAATACATTGGGTATTTTGGCATAAAAGTGGTTTAACACGTTACAAACATGGTTTAAATTGTGGCAGGAATAAAGTAAAGTAAAAGTAAAGATCTCCCAAACTCTTTGACTGTGTTAAAATTATGTGTGGGTGGAACGTACGGCTATAGGGGGTGATGTGGAGGCCGCTAAATTAGCACTGGAAGGTAGTAGATTTGAGTTTGACACAGGCGTTGGAGCCGTGAAAATGGTTAGAGAGGCGTTTAGAGTCGTGCCTATGTTAGATTTGGGGGTGGGGAGGGGTGGTTTCGGTTAGCAAAAGAAATCCAGACCGCCTTCAAGACCCGAACAAAAAGATTTAGAGTAAAATCTGTTGGTCAGGACCGCTTCCAGATTCGGATAAAACGACGTACCATAAAGCCTGCCTTTCTAGACCAACTTCCAGGCGCGGATAAAAATTGAAAAAAAAACAAAAAAAACAAGAAACTATATAGATGTCAATGGAAAGTGTGTGCCCTGGCCGCTGTAGTTCAGTCATATCTTTAGCAAGCCAGTTCCCGTTTTCGAGTGTGCATACTTAGTAGGAGAAACTCGCAGGATTCCACTTGGGAAAAAAAAACAAAGAAAAAATAAAGACTAAAAACTGATTTTCTCTGCCATGGCGTTCGAGTATCGATAAGGTGTCAAAACTTTATTGGAATGTGGAAAATTTTTTATGACATTATTATAATGGGTTTCTAACATGAAGAGAGCACTATATTTATAACAGAGTGATTTTGATGTATTTTTCCATTGATTTCTATGTTTCTGTGCTTCTTTGTGTTTATCCCTCAGGATTCGCGCTGGGTTCTCAGGAAAGTGAGTCAAAAAAGGAAAGTGTGACTCAGTTGGGTCCAGAAAGACTCTGTGGGTTCCGAAAAAGTGAGTCATTTCGTTAAAAAAAAAATGCCCCCAAAGTGGACAAAAACCCCGCCAACGCGAACCCTGGTCTCCCCAAACCTGGAGCCTGTTTTTTTTTTTTTTTTTAATTTTTGCATAAATCTCGCAAACGAAACTGTGAATCTGCTTATATGAACAAAATATAAATGTAAGGTTTGAGTAAGGGTGTATTTTATTCTGGCGTCTCGGAAAAAAAAAAAAGTTTGCAAATTAGATGCGCAAACGACCAGTATTGCCTGAGAATTTGTTTCCCGAAACGGCCACAATACAGTGGTTAACAAATTTCCGAGAATGTCATTACCGCAGTGTAAGCATCACAGAATAAACCTGTACAACACATTTTGTTTGTAAAGTGCGTTTTTTTTCTAATTTATCTCTATTTTATTCTTTGTCACCATGAGTTTGAGGTTCCAAATTAGCATCTTAACAGAAATAAATAATTGTTTTCCAGAGCAGAATCGCAGTTGTGTGCTTTGGTTGCCATATTTCACCGCAAAGGAAAAGGTCTTTCTCAACACATGCTCATTGTTGTTTTTCAAATACAAAAGAAATGTGACAACAACACTCTAACATCTGTTGCTTGTTTTATATACATGTTTTCGTAAGATGTTTAAGAGCATGTAAGATGTTATTCTGTAAACCTTTGGTCACGTGATGAAAGCTGTTTATCCCGGAAGAAGCGATCGAGAAGATTTTATTATTGAGTTTTCAGGGAAGTCAAGAATAATGCGGTTATAAAAAAAACCTTAAATAGTTACAAATTTTCTCGGAGAGTAAATACGCAGAGTAACACGCACACAGGCATTGTAAAAACGGTTTCTCTCCAAAGACCTTTGGTTCTTTTCGGATTATAAGAAAGTATCAGGTATTTTTCACCCATGAAATACTTTCAAATACGAGGTCGTCGAGGTAAAATCTGTCGGAAGGTAAAATTGAACTTTTTGGGCAATAACACAGTATAAATAGAGCAAACACTGTTGTGAAGCATGTTATAGACGGGAAGGTAAATTTATTAGAACAATCGTTATTTTATTCATTGTTCAAAACCGAAGCAGGTCATTAACCCCCCCCCCCCCCCCACCCAGGTGATTTCCCCCCCGGCCTTTACCCCGTTAGGTGATTACCCCCCCCCCCCTTAGGTGATTACCCCCCCCCCAGTCTTTGGGAGTTCTATTAGGAAATCCATTTACGTACAGTCTTGTTCTTGTCACCGTGGTAATAGAAAAACAGCTTTCAATCTGGGGGTAAAGACGGGGGGGGGGGGGGGGTTATCACCCAGACTCGTTCAAAACATAGATATTTCTTTTGTTTCATTTAGGGGTGGCGATATGGCGATATATCGCGATAATTTTATAATTCATATTACGATACGTATCGTGATACGAATTTCGAAATATCGATATTTTTCAATATTTTCCACTGTATGTTTAATTCGATAACTTTGCACTGAATTGCTAACGAGTGATATCTGCAATTCTGCTGTTCGTCATTTTACACACCATACTCTGCTGTTTTTAGTTTCAGATATATTTTCACGATATTTTCACGAGTTTTCGGGTCTGTCCGTCCGTCCGTCTGTCGACGCCTTTTTGTTAACATACTTAAGCATGCATTTCTCTTCCGATTGTTAAGATATTTTATATGTAGGTAGTATTGGAACCAACAAGGGTCGGTATTGTAAATGAGACATGTCGCAGGGTGCAACATAAGTACTCGCCAACTCGCCAGTGGCGAGTAAAAATTCCGATGGCGAGTAGAAAAAAAGTTACTCGCCAAGCTGGCGAGTAGAAATTTCATGCTATTTTCTTGGCGAGTAATACTCGCCAAAACTCGCCAGTTGCGAGTAAAAAAAAATTAATGATTTTCTTGACAAGTTTCAATTCTTAACAACGCCACAAAAGTGCTTTCGAAATATGTCTTTCATTAGAACATTATGCATTTATATGTTCTTATATTCTTGTATGGGGGGACATGATATTTATTGGTCCGCAATTCGATATTTATCGAATCAGATAAAAACATTCTGTTGGAAAACTCATCGTAGGTTTCATTACCAATTACTTAAAAAAGAATGAATGATAAGGTTTGAATTTTTTATGACTTTTCGCCTTTTGATAAACAATAACAAATGTGAAAAGAATAACTTTGTATTTAAGATGCGAAATAAAACGTCAATTAAGTTAATTCTACATTTTATTAGCCCCATACCGGGGAACCCGGAGGGGGGCTATAGGATCGGCTTCCGTCTGCCCGTCTGTGGATTTCAATCAAACTTGGTGTGTGGCTTATGTATAAAAGGTTCTCGACCTGATTAGGTTTTGGTGACCTTGTCCCCACTTTCAAGGTCACAATGGGACTTAGAAATTTTACAGATGTCAATGAGGAAAATGTACCTTGTGAACAGCATACCTCAAAAAGTCCTGGGTGGATTTCAATCAAACTTGTTGTGGTGTGGCTTCTATATAAAAGGTTCTCGACCTGATTAGGTTTTGGTGACCTTGATCTCACTTTCAAGGTCACCATGGGACTTTGTCAAATTACATTTCTTTGTCAAATTACATTGGAATATAGTCTACCGTGATTGAGGGCCTTATGCATGTATGTGGCCCCGGTTGGGAGCTGTGACCTCCACGATGGCTTGTTGTACATGGCATGAAGTTTTGTTGTTGTTTTTTTTTAACGAGTAAAAAAAAAAGTTAGTCGCCAAGCTGGCGAGTAGAAGTTGCATTTGGCGAGTAAAAAAAAATCTACTCGCCAAGCTGGCGAGTAAAAAAAAATTTCTTATGTTGCACCCTGAATGTCGGCCAAGGGACATTGGTCCAGCTGGACTTGACAAATTTTTACAATCCTTGCTCATTTGACTGAGTTAGTTAGCACACTAAAGTCAAGCCTACATTTCTGTAAGGATTGTTGAGATCCTATTTGAAATATAGGTGGTATATTGAAACCAGCAAGGGTCGGTATTGTAAATGAGCCATGTCGGCCGTAGATATTTGAGTCAATACTTTTAACCACTGTTTGAGACTACCTGTCAGTGTTTGAGACAGAATAAAATCAACCAGACGGTCAGAGACGGGGTATCACCCGTGCTGATAGCTGTGCCATGAACAAGTGCATCAGTGAAATTCAAAGTTTCGCCATTTTTCAAGTTTTTGCTGAAATTCAAAACAACTCCCTATGCACAGCTGCAGTATGTGGTTTTTCTATGTGCAAGCGAACAAGTGAATAGTTTCAATGGTAACGGAGATAAAGCGTGTACAAACAAAGCGAAAAAGTGTCGACAGACGGACGGACGCACCTACAGACAGACAGGCCAGTGTTCGCATTAGAGTTTTTGAAAAACTGCGTCCCGGGACGAAAGGCGGTCCGAAAAACTGCGTCCCGGTCTGAAAAACTGCTTAAATACGCAAAAAAAACTGCGTTAACGAGAACACTGGACAGACGGAAAGACAGGCGGACATCATGAAAACAATATCACTCCGTTGCACGAGTGATTATGACTGGGATTGTACGCGGGCGGGCGACATAGTCAGTTTCACTGACCTACTTGTTTATGTAAATTTCTGACACAGCGGGCGAATTGTAGTGATAGCACATGGATTATCTTTTGCTATATTGGATATGAACTGATTGGATAACATTGAATGATAACTTATGGATAACTTAAATAGGAACATACTGGATATTGTTTAAATTCTGATAGCAAAACAATGTGATTGGAAAGAAGTTCCGGAAAAAAAGCAAATCCGAACCGACCGGTGCTTCTGCACTGAGTGTTCTACTCCGTGACGTGTTCGTTACGAAAATAGAGCCACCAAAACCCCTGATAGATATACTGAAGAAGGAACTAGAATGTTTTCAGAAATCACCCGTTGATCTGAACCCAGCACCTCTGACGTGGTGGAAACACAATGCTACAAAAAGATGCCCAATTTTTGCAAGATACGCCAGAACCCTCTCGTGCACACAGGTGACGAGGGTTCCTAGTGAACGAGTTTTTCAACGGCAGGTGACGTCATAACCAAAGAAAGGTCCCAGATATGTGACGACCGAGTGGGCATGCTTATTTGTTTGTTTTTTGTTTTTTTGTTTTTTTTTTTTTTGTTTCTTTTTTTTTTTTTTTGAAGAACGTGTGACATTTTTTTATTAAACATCCGAGCAGATGCTGTGTTGTTGTTTCAATTTTAACACAGGACTGTTGATGTTTCAGGTTAAAAATACATCAATAAGACATTTAAGTTTAGACATTCAATCAAACAGACGGGCTTGTCTTTCTTAAGATTCAGTTTACTCTAGTTAGCCCCCAAATGGGGGACTTTGGCCCCCTGAGGGGAGCTTATGGATTGGGTCCTTTCCGTCTGTCACTCTTTGATGCATTGTCTTGTCGACGCCGTATCTTTTCAACTCATAAGGCGGATTGGTTTCATATTTCACTGAGTGAACATATCTCATGAGGACCTGCAACGGCGCATTAATTTTGAAATCGACGAAAAATTGACGGAATGGGAAATTGTCAAAACGTAACAATCCTGGCTGGAACTCAGCGAAAACGCGGTATTTTGTCGACGCCGTATCTCTTCAACTATAAGGCGGATTGATGAGGTCCCTGGGGGGGGGGGGGGGAGCTATCGGTTTGGTTGTTAAAATGCCTGATAAAGCCATGAAACAGTTGCATTTTTCACTTTTTAAGAATTTTAAAATGTCGCGATACAGAATGCGCCGTGATACCCAACCCTAGTTTCATTGCAATAAATCAAGCATTAAGAAATGCGTAATCAGCTGATTGGTTTGGTTGCGGATTCTTGTCTTATGACCAGTCAGTCATTATATAAGCATGGGGAAAAAAGATGACAAGTGTTCGTTGTTTGGCATGAAAAAGATATAATCAAGGAAATAGAAGCCCATTTCATTGATTGAGAGTAAGGTGTTGTTATCAAAGCATTTTGCTTCTGTCAGTAACAATGCCAAACATACGGTGTCTGTTTTAAACCAGGAAATCAGATTTTCGGCGCCGTCTTAAGTGGAGTGTTGATAAAATAAAAGGAAGTAAAAATAGTGAATGTGTTCTGGGGGGGGGGGGTGATGTCATCGGAATACAATGTAGGACATAGGTCCCCAGAACAGAAGGCCCCCCCCGGATAGAAGGTCCCTAGCAGGACTAGAAAAGAAGCCTTCCCCGGAACCCCCTCAGCCCCCCCCCCCCCCACCCCTCCACAAGATGCTTACATCGAGGTAAGAGTAATGAATTTTAGTTGCAATTTTCATTAAAATTGGTGGTTGCAATTTGAAATATATTAGATATAAGTCGATAATTAAATTAGAAAATGCTTGCAAACGGCCCAATCAGCCTCTCGACCAGGCTCTTCTTCTCCCCAATCGCTCGGGGACAACGCAGCGTCTTTAGGCAACCATGGAGCTGGAGCGCTACATCTTGTCGACGTCGCTTGCGTCAATTGCAATTACTAATTGCAATTTCCCGCCAAATTGCAGGAGTGCTAGTCAGTTGTAATTAGGAATTGCGATTTTGGTTCAGTGAGCCAATTTCGGCGAGCAATAACTTATGTGTGACGACCGCCATGAACGAGGGAGTGAATTGTAATTATCAAGGTCAATGACCATTCGAAGTAATTGTTAACTGAGGTTGGATTTGATAACAAAATAACTCCAGTAGGTTAAGATAAATAAGCATGGAAGAGCTTGCAGTCATCAAGGATACGAAAGTGTTGCTAGGTGGAGGGGCTTCTGTCCGGGGGCTTCTGTCCGGGGGCTTCTGTCCGGGGGCTTCTCTCCGTTTACCACCGGAATAACATGGCCTTTAAAATTCGACTTGTGTACAGAGTTCGCCATAACACAATTTCTGTTTTTTTTTTTTTTAATTTTCGTTCATTTTAAATTAGCCTTGAATTACACACAAATCGACTTGTACATCCGAAGTCATTTTTAAATGCGTTGACTTGGTGCAATTTGCCGTCACCGTGTGAACTAAGGTATCAATTATATTTCTTCAGCTCCTCTCACTTCCCAAATGCAATTATATCGAGGCATTAACTATTTCTTCAGCTCCTCTCACTTCCCAAATGCAATTATATCGAGGCAATAACTAATTTAAAACGTGAAGTTCCTTACACTGCTCAGCAGAGATACAAGACAGGTCTTTGGTGTACAAACCGGAAATGCAATTTAAATATGCACTATTGCAATTAGGAAAGATGAAAGGATGTTCAGTGGATGGAAATTTGTGGCTCTTAATCGCAAAGGAGTAATTGCAATTGAAATTTAATTACGGCCTTTTTTTTGGCAATGAATTACATGAGAATTTGATGTTTAAGTTACACCGGGAAGTAGGGTGGGGGGGGGGGGAGGGGGTTGGTGGGGTTGGGGGGGGGGGTAGGTACAAATTTGGTAAGGGCTGGGGGCTGAATAGTTGATGACAAATTTCCGTCCAGTATTCACTGTGGGGAGGGCTGAGGTGTCGACGAGGGGGAAACTGTCTTGCAAAAAAAAAAAAAAAAAGCCGAATTTACAAGAGTTCCCGTCGATAATGTATAAATTTTCTTTCTTTGAAACTTCTTTAGTGCTTAGAAACTTTTATGTAAGATTGAATAGAATCAATTAAAAAGATTGGCGTCCTGGCCTTGATTATGAAATAAAAAATTGGTGTAATTATGCAGGCTATTCCAAACAGTTGGGGAGGTGGATTGAGCAAGTGATTTAGCTTCACTACCCCCCACATACGTCCCCATAGCACCAAACCTTCATACCCCAGTGTATAATCTGGCATAGGCCGTTTTATACCCGGGTATATTCTGGACTGGGGTTAAACGGCCTTGCTACACCGGTGCTGACATCAGTGAGATGTGTCAGTGTTGACCTTAGTGAGATATGCCGGTGGTGACATCAGTGACATGTGTCAGTGTTGACCTTAATGAGATATGCCGGTGGTGACATCAATGACATGTGTCAGTGTTGACCTTAGTGAGATATGTCGGTGGTGACATCAATGACATGTGTCAGTGTTGACCTTAGTAAGATACGCCGGTGGCGACATGAGTGACATGTGTCAGTGTTGACATTAGCGAGATGTGCTAACATCAGTGAGATATGCCGGTGGTGACATTTTGATGTGAATGCTCGTTATGTAAAGTCGCGGGAACGAATAAAGTGTAAATAATGAAAATAGATTATTGTTAGAAATGACATTTTAAGTAATATTTCTTGTCGAACGCATCGTCAAAACTGTTTGTATTGGGCGTGTCGACTTAATGTTTGCACAGGCCGATAATTATGTCTTTCCCGATGTGAAGCAGGTAATACATGTAAACACCTCAAAAAAAGTCCTGTCCAAGCAATCCGGAGGGTCCGTTATGGATCCGAAAAAATTTTGTTTTCGACATCCTTACACTGATAGAAAGCACAATGAATACCTTTTACGAAAATATCAAAATGGTTAGATTCTACTCACACACTATCTTGTACCAGGCCAATGAGTACAACCACCCCCGATTTCGGAAGTATGCGTTTTTCTTAGAAGTTTTTGGCATGTCTATTGTATTCTATACAATAGGTTTGACCCACTATAGAATATATACCGTATGTTTACAGGTTTGTGATATTATGTCTACAACACCTTGATTAATTTTATTATTATTCCTACCCTATATTGTTCGCTTTCAAATAAAACGTGATTTGTTATATTGGTATTAATAAATTAAATTAAAATTATCATGAGAATTACTAATGACCAAAAAGTTTTAGTTGTGGGTCAAATCCAAGGAGGACAGAATAAGCGCGAAGTAGCACACGGTTTTGGAATAAGTGTTCGAACAGTTACAAGGATAATGAGTAAATTTAATGAAACTGGACAAGTGAAAGATATGCCAAGGTCTGGAAGGCCGAAATTAACATCCAATCGAGAGGATAACTTTATTCGCACTTACGCATTACGCAACCGGTCACACAATGCAAGGATAATTAATCGTGAGTTACAACAACGACGTCGTCTTGGTCACCGACGTTTGTCGGATCAAACAATTCGAAATCGGTTACATTCGCACAACATCAAAGCTCGTCGTCCAATAAGAAAACAGAGCTTAAATAATTGCCAGAAGAGAGCACGGCTTCAGTGGTCAAGAGCTCATAATCAATGGCGATTAGCTGACTGGAACAAGGTGCTATTTTCCGACGAGGTACGGATATGCCTGAGGCACACAGATGGAAGGCGCCGAGTCTGGCGGAGACCCGGCGAACAGGAAGCACCTGGGTGTATTCAAGAACACACACTATATGGTGGAGGTAGCATAATGTTCTGGGCCGGAATCAGCGGTAGAACGGGAAAAACTGAATTGGTTACTATAGAAGGCAACTTAAACAGCCTTCGATACATTGATGAAATCATTATGCCGCACGTGCTTCCTTTATCCGAAGAAATTGGGGACCGATTTGTTTTCCAACATGACAACGCAAGACCCCATGTAGCGCGAGTGGTACAGGATTACATGCACGCAGAAGGGATTTGAGTGATGGATTGGCCTGCCTCCTCGCCGGATCTGAACCCGATAGAGCATTTGTGGTCGCAACTGAAAAGGGCAATATACAGTAGGGTTACTAATGACACAAACCTACAAGGGCTTGCTCAAATTGCCACTGAGGAATGGCAGGCAATACCCATTGGTAGAGTCAGGAGACTTATTCGGTCTATGACTACTCGGTGTCGGGAGTGTCGACAAAACCGAGGTGGACACACTCACTATTAGTGCCCATTTAAGTATTGCATCAAGTATTAATCAAGACAGTATTAAGACAGTATCATTAAGACACTAGAAAAGATAAAATGACATGCCAAAAACTTCTAAGAAAAACGCATACTTCCGAAATCGGGGGTGGTTGTACTCATTGGCCTGGTACAAGATAGTGTGTGAGTAGAATCTAACCATTTTGATATTTTCGTAAAAGGTATTCATTGTGCTTTCTATCAGTGTAAGGATGTCGAAAACAAATTTTTTTCGGATCCATAACGGACCCTCCGGATTGCTTGGACAGGACTTTTTTTGAGGTGTTTATATATGGAACACTGAGCCCAGTTATAAAGCCCCGTGTTTTGATCAACACGCTTTAGAAATGACCTAGAAAGTGCGGTCAAAAACCCGTCAACATGGGCGTGACGCAGTAAGTGTCAATAAAAACGTCAGTTTCAGAGGGGAGGGGAGGGGAATACAAGTAAATTGTTTCAGCATCATCTTTTTACGTCACTGGTGTTTCACTATTTATGCAAGGGAGGGGGGGGGGGGATCGGGTGATACGTCACGAATGGAGATCAAATGAAAAGGACACAGGAGAATTTGGGAGTTGACGTATTTTATTACAATACTGGGGTTAACTGAAGTGAATGTGAAGTCACAGACAGACATTCATCGTTACGAAATTTTTGGGGTGGAGTAGCAATCATTGTTAATTGTGCAAACAGGGGGGGGGGGTGAGGGAGGGGGTGAGAGTTAGGGTATGTGTGGAGTTTGACACACGCCCCTATTGGTACACGCATTGACGGCCTCTGTTGTGCGTGGGTGCTGAACAATTTGACTGGGATCACATTAGAAAATCTCGGTGAACATTCGTGGTGTCTCTCGCTCTCTCTCGAGAGGTTTCCCATTCGCGTATGCAACCCGCATTCTAATAAAAAAAAAAAAAACGAAGAAGAAAACTGGTACTAGCCCATTCTCAAAGCGTTTCCCATTCGCGTATGCAACCCGCATTCTAATAAAAAAAAAAAAAAGCAAACAGTGCTACTGGCCCATTCTCAAAGCGCTTTATGAATAGGGTGTGACGGTCCGTACCGTAACCAAAAACCGACCGCGAATCTTCCGTTCGGTTCGGTTAAAAACCGCATGAGAAAAACCGCGACATTTTCTGTTTTTCTTTAAGGCGGGCTAGACAAATTTTGCAAAAATTGTGCCGGACGACTAACTTTTGTAATTTTTTAAAGAAAAATTTACGAAGTCTCAACCCTGTTATGCGTGCGGGGGTTTGATCGGGGGCGGGGGGGGGGGGGGTTCGATCCCGGGGGGTTCTGTCCGCCGAAAATCGTGAGTGCTGTGTGATATACTTAAACTAAAGTTAGGGCAAAACCGCAGTAATTGTTATAGGATATTCTTTAACTTAATCATATGTTTGGTGACGTGAAATAATACGTATATTAATGGCTATTTGAGATATTTATGCTTATGTGTCATTTCTTTACATATTTTAAAAGGGTGAAGGTATCGACACGCAAAATACTTCTTGCACATCTACAAATGGTGGGGAACAGTAGTACCTGTTGGCCACCGTGTTTGATATATAGCTTACACAAAAGTATGTACCTCAAGTGTCGACAGACAGACAGACGGAAGGACAGACTTGAATACTATGGTCTCCGCTTCGGGCTACGCGGTGGCTGGGCACTAATAAAATCAGTATTAGGTAATTGGGGATACATGTTTCAGGTGCTTCGTCACCTAAAGAATATTGAAGTAATGATGCGTTATTTAAAAATCTATACATTAAATATTTGGCTAAATACAAATATGATACCACCTGGGCAAAATTGTAACAATTTTTGCAGAATCGTACCGAAAAATCGTACCGTCCACACCCTTATTCCTGATGCTAATAGTTTTTGCAAAATCGTACGGAAAAAAGCCGAAGTGTACCGAACTGTGGGAATGGTGTTCCGTCGACACCACTGTTCCTGATGCTAATAGGAATTAATAACATTAAGCCAGTATTTGTTTTGTTTTGTTCAAAAAAGAAATTGCATGACATATAAATTTATTAGTTCAAGTCCTGAACATTTTGTACTTGCAATGCAGAAAACAAACGGGTTCAGTGTTCACATTCCACTGACAGAATTTGCTCTGGGCTCACAGAAATCGTGTCAGTAGGGCTTTACATGAACGGCTGCCGGACCTGCCCGAGCTAGCGAAAAATCGCGTCAGCAGGGTTTACATGAACCACTGCCCGACCTGCCCGAGCTAGCGAAAAATCGCGTCAGCAGGGTTTACATGAACCACTGCCCGGCCTGCCCGAGCTAGCGAAAAATCGCGTCAGCAGGGCTGTAGATGAACCGCTGCCCGACCTGTCCGAGCTGGCGAAAAATCGCGTTGGACAGGTAGATTTTACAATTACATGTCCTGTTGCGCAGACAATATGTCCGGGTCGTGAAATGGATGAAACGCTATCGGCGTGCTGGTCCGGAAACGGAAGTGCTGTTTCCGCCACTGATTGCGAATGAAGGTCCTCTGTTCTATGATTACCACGTAAACGCAGCACTACAGAACTGGGTCAGATACCAGCAAAATAAATAAATAAAAAGACGAAATTTCTACGCGCTGTCCTCGAAGTCCCGATTAATGATAGGTGTCCACTTTCTTTAAAACGTGCTCAGTACTTTTTAAAAAGAAATAGTGTATATAACAATGGGTAGATTAAATTACAAAAATGTTGTCCTGGCCTAGATTTTTAAATTGAAATGTTTATTTATGCAAACTTGAGCCAAAGAGTCGGGAGGGTGGAGTAAGGGTCGGGTAGGGAGATTACGTCATCACCTGCCCGACTCTGTATCAGAAACAAACAAATATAAAGGTCTAATCTGGAGGCTACACTGCTGTGATAAAGTTATAAACAAAACAATGTTTTTTTCATTCCTGTATTTTTTCCTCACTTTTTCCACTGCCCTAGTTCCTATTATTTGTTTAGCCACTTGATCTGGTCCATAACCACCGGCAGATTTCTGAGCTTCCGTTACATGCGTTTTCTAGTACAGTGGCCCCTTATTAATTCGCCCCCAGTTAATTCTTACTCCCCGGTTAATTCGAACCAGTTTGCCTGATCCCAACGTTGGGTCCTGTGAATTCGTGTGGAAAGTTCGAATCGAGGATGGCGCTGTCGCCACACGATCAAGTAAATTGCAATTGATGTCTTTTATGCACAAAACCAGTATGACGAACCAAAAAATCTCAGAAAAGGCTAAGTGCCCTCGTCGAAATAACTGTATATGGCGAAGAGCATGGGGTTTTTGATGCACTATTTTTGTTCTGTGTTAGTAACTTTCTCATTAATACTTGGTTCTCCTGAATTGCAATCGCACGAATCAAAGCTACACTGTTCACTGCTTATTTACTAAGACGTGTCGCCACACGATCAAGTAAATTGCAATTGATGTCTTTTATGCACAAACCGAGTATGACGAACCAAAAAATCTCAGAAAAGGCTAAGTGCCCTCGTCGAAATAACTGTATATGGCGAAGAGCATGGGGTTTTTGTTGCACTATTTTTGTTCTGTGTTAGTAACTTTCTCATTAATACTTGGTTCTCCAGAATTGCAATCGCATGAATCAAAGCTACACTGTTCACTAGTTATTTACTCCGGCGTGTCGCCACACGATCAAGTAAATTGCAATTAATGTCTTTTATGCACAATTACGTGAAACTTATTTCTTATCGGTTTACACTTAGCTTATTTAAGAACATGATCTTACAACGATTATTATTATTATTATTATTATTATTATTATTATTATTATTATTATTATTATTATTATTATTATTATTATTATAATTATTATTATTATTATCATCATCATCATTGTACTGTAGTAGTAGTAGTAGTAGTAGTAGTAGTAGTAGTTACTATTATTATAAATAATAATAATAATAATAATAATAATAATAATAATAATAAAAATAAAAATAATAATAATAAATTCAAACGATTTTCATCGGTCCCAAGAAGTTCGAATTAACGAGGGGCTATCTAAGGTTTCTCGATAAATAAATCAGTGCATTTATACGATAAAAATAGAAACTTCTGTGGTCCTTTGGGCGAAAATATTCATATATTTAGTTTTGCGTGGCACTTGCTGTGTTTGGCATTCATGGGTGTTACGGCTTGAGAGTGTGCCATAGTTAGTAAATAGAGGCAGTCTCTGAGTCTCTCGATAATTCATTTTTAGACCAGCCGACTTCGCCAGACAGGTCGTATCACATCGGCAGAGGGGTGTATCCGTCGCCCGGTATGTGCGTATGTAAATTTTACTTAAAATGCTTCTTCTCCTTCAGTTTTGATCGGATTCCTTTCAAATTTTACACGAATGTTCTCTAGGTAGGCCTCTCTTTAAAAAGTATTTTTTGGCGATCCGCCAAAAATTGGCTAAATGGGGGGCATTTGAAATTTTTCGGTTGCCAATTTTTAAAATGCTTCTTCTCCCACAATTTTCATCCGATGTTCTTTAAATTTTGTACGAATGTTCTCTGTAGGCCTCTGTTGAAAAATTACTTTTTTTGCAATCCGCGAAAAATTGGTGAAATGGGTGGCATTTTTAATTTATTGGCGTTTAGTTTCCAAAGGTTTTTTTCTCTCACAATTTTTATTGGATTCCTTTCCAATTTTTGTACGATTTTTCTCCAGGTACATCTCTCTTGAAAATTTTATTTATTTTTTTTTTTTTGGCGATCCAAATGGGGGTCATTTAAAATATTTGTTGCCAATTTTCAAAATGTCTCTTCTCCCATCAAATTTCACATCACAATCTGGATGAGATTCCTATCCAATTTTGCACGATTGTTCTCTGATGTAGGCCTGTCTTGAAAAATTAACTTTTTTGGTGATCCGCCAAAAAATGGCCAAATGGGGAGCATTTCGTTTTTTTTTAGTAGCCAATTTTCATGCTTCTTCTCCCACAATTTTGACCGGATTTCTTTGAAATTTTGTGCGAATTTTCAACAAAGTGGTTTTACAATGTGACTACCACATTTTGGCAACCATTATTGATACGTGATTCACTAGATCTCGGCCCATCACAATGTCCCTGCATTGTTGTTGTTGGTGTTGGTGTTTTTTTTTTTTTATTTTGTTTTTTATTTTTTTTCATTTTTCGTGACTGCAGCGCGAAGCGGTACCTTTTTTTTTTTTTTTTTTTTTTTTGGGGGGGGGGGGAGGGTTGGTGGGGTGGGGGAGGGTGGTTTGGGGTGGCCCCTAACCTGGTCTCTTGTTTTTTTTCCTTATTTGGCGAATACGATAACAGGGGTGCCGCACAGTTCCTCTAAGTGGTGCTTGAATACACATTAAGCGCCGCTGTGTGAGGTCGAAAGGACCTGTGAGAAAGGCGTGACGTCAATTACGTTATCCAAATATCCGCAAAAAAAGTCCCCAAAGCTTTAGAGTTGGCAGCCTTTGCCCTTAACGTAGTGACCTAGTTGCTTCCGGGGCGCTTGATATTATGTGTTTATGTGTTACGGTGCGTGTCTAAAACGTGCGGAGATTGGGAGGGGGGGGGGTAATTTTGAAGCCAGATGCGGTTTGCGCAGAGTGCTAGTTACGTCCATCAAGGAGAGGGGGGGGGGGTAGTTTTCTGCCAGTGCTCCGCGTTCCCCACAACAAGGTTGGGAGGGGAGGGGGGAGGGGTGGGTTATGTCAGAACTGCTCTCCGCTTTTGGTTGAAAAAGGGGGTGTTATTTCAAAATTATCACTCCATGTGTTTAACGAGTCATGGACACGCGTGGTAACCTTTTGCGTACGTGAGTGTCCCCCCCCCCCCCCCCCCGCCTCTCCTTTCGGTCCATGTCGCTATAGCAAGTCATGGACACGCGTGGTGACCGTTTGGGTACGTGAGTGTCCCCCCCCCCCCCCGCCTCTCCTTTCGGTTCATGTCGCTATAGCAAGTCATGGACACGCGTGCTAACCGTTTGGGTACTTGAGTGTCCCCCCCCCCCTCTCCCGCGCCTCCTCCATTCGGTCGATGTCACTACAACAATGTTTTACTATACGTTTCTTTTTTCATTTAATTAACTTACTGCGTTCTTAGCTTCAAGGACCAAGGTTGATATTGTTTCTTTCAAAGGAAACCTTTTACCAACTGTGTGCATATAGAACCCTGTGCTCTTTACTATGCACTAAGAGCTGTCAATATAATATCTACCAATTATAGCGACGGGTTTTCCCCAACCTAAAACTGTTCTGTCTTTTTAGTTTAGTGCTAGGAAAGGAACGAATAAACAAGAGTTGGATATTCCAGTACCGTTGGTGAATAGTCAATGCTGAAACCTTTTTATGCAGTTGTTACGGGGCCTGGTCAAAGGTCATTTTACTGCTCGTGTGTCTGCAGAACTGCTCTGAAAATAGCCTGTGAGGAATGGAGAAATTCCATGCAATCTTCTCCGGTCCATACTATAAGTGTGCTTGTATCGATTTCGCACAAATATGGACACCACTTGAAAGTTTTGTTGTATCTGCCAAAAATAAAAAAAAAGAAAAATAATAAAATAAGTAAATGGAATAAAATAACAACAGCTAGAAAGTGTACAAAGCGAGCTCTTCAGAAAACAGTGTTAAATTTTTGTATAATTCTCTATCAGGTCCATGAGAAATGAGAGAGGCTAAGAAAAGCAACACAACACATACAATAAAAAAAAAAAGCAAAAACAAAAACAAACAAAAAAACAAAAACAAAACGAACTTCAGGGAATGTGTATGTGCAATATTCTAATATTAGACTGACAAACTCATGCTGATGGGAACAAATAGGAACGAAAAGGATTGTGATCACTGTGCTAGGTATTGTGAAGAGGCATGTTAAAATTTTAAAACGAAATCGTCTGTTCCCCACCCCCCTTTCTGAGTGGACAAAATGGAAACAAAACAACAGCGAGTTCCTTATATTGATTAGGTTGTTTTAATATTAAACATTCTATCGCAGTAAGGTTTTAATTGAAATTAAAAAAAAAAAATTAAAAAATTAAAAAGAAGGATGCGAATTTTTAAGACAATGAATTTGGTGCATTTGATACAAGTGGAATATGAAGGAATAATTGATGGGACACCAATAGCAACGATCAGGATTGGCATTATAACAGAGGATTAGGGTTTGCTGGAGTACATACAGTTGTTCGTTGTTCTAGAACTGCTGTTCTATATATAGGATTAATGTGTGTATTTGCTAAATCGAAAAAAGAATTTTGAAGCCAATAGGATATCAAATATGTTGGTGGGCTGTTCCGGAATAGACTACTGATAAATCCTGGGCTGCATCTGCTGCGCGGGATGCGCGTGAATTCCGCGCTTTTTGAAAAAATTCCCGCGCTGCGCCGACCACAGTGTGGGCCATATCCCGCACTTTACGAAAAAATGTCGCACAATTGTGAGAGTAATGTGCCCTTTCGAAGTTATGAAAATAAAAGGCGTGTTTATGCGTCTTGTTTTTTTCTTAATGAATATTACTTTTTCCCGTTATGGGCCAGGGGATTTCTAAGAGCAGACCCATTTGCATTTGTGGCTGGCATGTCGTTTGTTGATTGTGTGCGCTTAAATAAAATAACAGCACACATGTCAACTGGGTCTACTATGCATATATATATATATATATATATATATATATATATATATATATATATATATATATATATATATATATATATATATATATATATATACAGTAGCCCCTCGTTAATTCGTACCACACGGGACCGGGGACTTTGGTACGGATTAACCGGGTGAACGAATTATCCGGGGGAAAACTGGTATGAAATAGAGAAACTGGGACCTAAATATGAGTACGAATAAAGCGGGGAAACGAATTAACCGGGGACGAATTAACGAGGGTCTCCTGTATATATATATATGTATATGCCTAGACAGATGCTCCCGCACTGATCCGGCACTCTGGGGCTTCATTGCCCGCTATTTCACTGTTTTGAAGAAACAGGTCCTGTAAATCAAATGACGCAAAAATCGAAATTTTTCTTTATTTTTCTTAAAAGAATGAGTGGCATATAATTAAAGAATGTAAATTCTTATCGAATGGCCAGCGAAAAATAAAGACATATTGGAAAATTTTCATAAGAATTTTTTTTAAATTTCGGCACTTCAGTATTGAACAAACTAAATTAGAATTTTGAACAAAAGTGTTTATTTTTTACATTCGATTTATCGGTAGGCTATTCTGCAATTTATCTGGTTTCTTATTTGCTTCAGAATTCTTATATTAAATAAAAAGGTTACACCGTATTATTTAAAATAAGAATTCTGAAGTAAATAAGAAAACAGATAGTTTTTGGTAGGCCAGTCCGGAATAGACTACCAATAAATCGACTGTCAAATAAATCAATAATGCTTCATTTTTCTTATAGCAAAGAGTGAAAGTAAGTTGAACATTGTAAATTCTTATCTTTTTGGCGAAAGGAAAATAATTTTGGAAAATTGAATTGTTATTTGGCTTTGTGTTAAAATATCGGTAGTTTAGTGTTGAATAACCTATCGAAATTTCGAATTTTTAAGGATGTGTTTATATTTTCAAATTTTTAATATTTTTCTCTTTCTGATTTATCTGTTGCCTAAAGTGATGAAATAATGAAAAAGTTTCAATTCTGGTGCCATTTATTTGGTGATTAATAACGTTATGTGTACAAGATTGAACATTTTATACTTCCTTGAACAATGGCAGTCTTTGTTTACGTTGGAATGGAGTGAAATTAGGGCATGAGTCAGGTCGACGTTTTCGCTCGTGTAATCTTGACTCAGGTTTCGTTAGCATCACGTAGGTAAAAACAGGAATAATAAAACGCCAAAATGATACAGATTGTAAGATAAATCGTAGGCAAATCATGACATAATGATCCACCCATTCTAATCCCCTACCTCAGAAAAATGTGAAATCAATAACATTTCGATTTTTTCAAAAAAAAACTTCCTTGTGACGCCACAAATCATGAAGAGCTATGACTGGAGTTTCAGGGTGAAAGCGAAAACTGTGCAATTGTCAGGGACAGTAACGTCGAAGGTCAGATGTCGCAAGTGTGTCCTCGGGTCTGTGAGTGTGTCATCGGGTCTGTGAGTGCGTCCTCGGGTCTGTGAGTGTGTCCTCAGGTCTGTGAGTGTGTCATCGGGTCTGTGAGTGCGTCCTCGGGTCTGTGAGTGTGTCCTCAGGTCTGTGAGTGTGTCCTCGGGTCTGTGAGTGTGTCCTCGGGTGTGTCCTCGGGTCTGTGAGTGCGTCCTCGGGTCTGTGAGTGCGTCCTCGGGTCTGTGAGTGTGTCCTCGGGTCTGTGAGTGTGTCCTCGGGTGTGTCCTCGGGTCTGTGAGTGTGTCGTCGGGTCTGTGAGTGTGTCGTCGGGTCTGTGAGTGTGTCATCGGGTCTATGAGTGTGTCCTCGGGTCTGTGAGTGTGTCCTCGGGTCTGTGAGTGCGTCCTCGGGTCTGTGAGTGTGTCCTCGGGTGTGTCCTCGGGTCTGTGAGTGCGTCCTCGGGTCTGTGAATGCGTCCTCGGGTCTGTGAGTGCGTCCTCTAGTCTGTGAGTGTGTCCTCGGGTCTGTGAGTGTGTCCTCGGGTCTGTGAGTGTGTCATCGGGTCTGTGAGTGTGTCCTCGGGTCTGTGAGTGCGTCCTCGGGTCTGTGAGTGTGTCCTCGGGTCTGTGAGTGTGTTCTTGGGTCTGTGAGTGCGTCCTCGGGTCTGTGAGTGTGTCCTCGGGTCTGTGAGTGTGTCCTCGGGTCTGTGAGTGTGTCCTCGGGTGTGTCCTCGGGTCTGTGAGTGCGTCCTTGGGTCTGTGAGTGTGTCCTCGGGTCTGTGAGTGTGTCATCGGGTCTGTGAGTGTTTCCTCGGGTCTGTGAGTGCGTCCTCGGGTCTGTGAGTGTGTCCTCGGGTCTGTGAGTGTGTCCTTGGGTCTGTGAGTGCGTCCTCGGGTCTGTGAGTGCGTCCTCGGGTCTGTGAGTGTGTCCTCGGGTCTGTGAGTGTGTCCTCGGGTCTGTGAGTGTGTCCTCGGGTGTGTCCTCGGGTCTGTGAGTGTGTCGTCGGGTCTGTGAGCGTGTCCTCGGGTCTGTGAGTGCGTCCTCGTTTCTGTGAGTGTGTCATCGGGTCTGTGAGTGTGTCCTCGGGTGTGTCCTCGGGTCTGTGAGTGCGTCCTTGGGTCTGTGAGTGTGTCCTCGGGTCTGTGAGTGTGTCATCGGGTCTGTGAGTGTGTCCTTGGGTCTGTGAGTGCGTCCTCGGGTCTGTGAGTGCGTCCTCGGGTCTGTGAGTGTGTCCTCGGGTCTGTGAGTGTGTCCTCGGGTGTGTCCTCGGGTCTGTGAGTGTGTCGTCGGGTCTGTGAGCGTGTCCTCGGGTCTGTGAGTGCGTCCTCGGGGCTGTGAGTGCGTCCTCGGGTCTGTGAGTGTGTCCTCGGGTGTGTCCTCGGGTCTGTGAGTGCGTCCTCGGGTTTGTGAGTGCGTCCTCGGGTCTGTGAGTGTGTCCTCGGGTCTGTGAGTGTGTCCTCGGGTCTGAGAGTGTGTCCTCGGGTCTGTGAGTGCGTCCTCGGGTCTGTGAGTGTGTCCTTGGGTCTGTGAGTGCGTCCTCGGGTCTGTGAGTGTGTCCTGGGGTCTGTGAGTGTGTCCTCGGGTGTGTCCTCGGGTCTGTGAGTGCGTCCTCGGGTCTGTGAGTGTGTCCTTGGGTCTGTGAGTGCGTCCTCGGGTCTGTGAGTGTGTCCTCGGGTCTGTGAGTGTGTCCTCGGGTGTGTCCTCGGGTCTGTGAGTGTGTCGTCGGGTCTGTGAGCGTGTCCTCGGGTCTGTGAGTGCGTCCTCGGGGCTGTGAGTGCGTCCTCGGGTCTGTGAGTGTGTCCTCGGGTGTGTCCTCGGGTCTGTGAGTGCGTCCTCGGGTCTGTGAGTGTGTCATCGGGTCTGTGAGTGCGTCCTCGGGTCTGTGAGTGCGTCCTCGGGTCTGTGAGTGTGTCCTCGGGTCAGTGAGTGCGTCCTCGGGTCTGTGAGTGTGTCCTCGGGTCTGTGAGCGTGTCCTCGGGTCTGTGAGTGCGTCCTCGGGTCTGTGAGTGTGTCCTCGGGTGTGTCCTCGGGTCTGTGAGTGTGTCGTCGGGTCTGTGAGTGTGTCATCGGGTCTGTGAGTGTTTCCTCGGGTCTGTGAGTGCGTCCTCGGGTCTGTGAGTGTGTCCTCGTGTCTGTGAGTGTGTCCTCGGGTCTGTGAGTGTGTCCTCGGGTCTGTGAGTGTGTCCTTGGGTCTGTGAGTGCGTCCTCGGGTCTGTGAGTGTGTCCTCGGGTCTGTGAGTGTGTCCTCGGGTGTGTCCTCGTGTCTGTGAGTGCGTCCTCGGGTCTGTGAGTGTGCCCTCGGGTCTGTGAGTGCGTCCTCGGGTCTGTGAGTGCGTCCTCGGGTCTGTGAGTGTGTCCTCGGGTCAGTGAGTGCGTCCTCGGGTCTGTGAGTGTGTCCTCGGGTCTGTGAGCGTGTCCTCGGGTGTGTCCTCGGGTCTGTGAGTGTGTCGTCGGGTCTGTGAGTGTGTCATCGGGTCTGTGAGTGTTTCCTCGGGTCTGTGAGTGCGTCCTCGGGTCTGTGAGTGTGTCCTCGGGTCTGTGAGTGTGTCCTCGGGTCTGTGAGTGCGTCCTCGGGTCTGTGAGTGTGTTCTCGGGTCTGTGAGTGCGTCCTCGGGTCTGTGAGTGCGTCCTCGGGTGTGTCCTCGGGTCTGTGAGTGTGTCCTCGGGTCTGTGAGTGTGTCCTCGGGTCTGTGGGTGCGTCCTCGGGTCTGTGAGTGTGTCCTCGGGTCTGTGAGTGTGTCCTCGGGTCTGTGAGTGCGTCCTCGGGTCTGTGAGTGTGTCCTCGGGTCTGTGAGTGCGTCCTCGGGTCTGTGAGTGTGTCCTCGGGTCTGTGAGTGTGTTCTCGGGTCTGTGAGTGCGTCCTCGGGTCTGTGAGTGTGTCCTCGGGTGTGTCCTCGGGTCTGTGAGTGCGTCCTCGGGTCTGTGAGTGTGTCCTCGGGTCTGTGAGTGCGTCCTCGGGTCTGTGAGTGTGTCCTCGGTTCTGTGAGTGCGTCCTCGGGTCTGTGAGTGTGTCCTCGGGTCTGTGAGTGTGTCCTCGGGTCTGTGAGTGTGTCCTCGGGTCTGAGAGCGTGTCCTCGGGTCTGTGAGTGTGTCCTCGGGTCTGTGAGTGCGTCCTCGGGTCTGTGAGTGTGTCCTCGGGTCTGTGAGTGTGTCCTCGGGTCTGTGAGTGTGTCCTCGGGTCTGTGAGTGTGTCCTCGGGTCTGTGAGTGTTTCCTCGGGTCTGTGAGTGTGTCCTCGGGTCTGTGAGTGCGTCCTCGGGTCTGTGAGTGTGTCCTCGGGTCTGTGAGTGTGTCCTCGGGTCTGTGAGTGTGTCCTCGGGTCTGTGAGTGCGTCCTCGGGTCTGTGAGTGTGTCCTCGGGTCTGTGAGTGTGTCCTTGGGTCTGTGAGTGCGTCCTCGGGTCTGTGAGTGTGTCCTCGGGTCTGTGAGTGTGTCCTCGGGTCTGTGAGTGTGTCCTCGGGTCTGTGAGTGTGTCCTCGGGTCTGTGAGTGCGTCCTCGGGTCTGTGAGTGTGTCCTCGGGTCTGTGAGTGTGTCCTCGGGTCTGTGGGTGCGTCCGCGGGTCTGTGAGTGCGTCCTCGGGTCTGTGAGTGTGTCCTCGGGTCAGTGGGTGCGTCCTCGGGTCTGTGAGTGCGTCCTCGGGTCTGTGAGTGTGTCCTCGGGTCTGTGAGTGCGTCCTCGGGTCTGTGAGTGTGTCCTCGGGTCTGTGAGTGCGTCCTCGGGTCTGTGAGTGTGTCCTCGGGTCTGTGAGTGTGTCCTCGGGTCTGTGAGTGTGTCCTCGGGTCTGTGAGTGCGTCCTCGGGTCTGTGAGTGTGTCATCGGGTCTGTGAGTGCGTCCTCGGGTCTGTGAGTGTGTCCTCGGGTCTGTGAGTGTGTCCTCGGGTCTGTGAGTGTGTCCTCGGGTCTGTGAGTGTGTCCTCGGGTCTGTGAGTGCGTCCTCGTTTCTGTGAGTGTGTCATCGGGTCTGTGAGTGTGTCCTCGGGTCTGTGAGTGCGTCCTCGGGTCTGTGAGTGTGTCCTTGGGTCTGTGAGTGCGTCCTCGGGTCTGTGAGTGTGTCCTCGGGTCTGTGAGTGTGTCCTCGGGTCTGTGAGTGTGTCCTCGGGTCTGTGAGTGTGTCCTCGGGTCTGTGAGTGTGTCCTCGGGTCTGTGAGTGCGTCCTCGGGTCTGTGAGTGTGTCATCGGGTCTGTGAGTGCGTCCTCGGGTCTGTGAGTGTGTCCTCGGGTCTGTGAGTGTGTCCTGGGGTCTGTGAGTGTGTCCTCGGGTCTGTGAGTGCGTCCTCGGGTCTGTGAGTGTGTCCTCGGGTCTGTGAGTGTGTCCTCGGGTCTGTGAGTGTGTCCTCGGGTCTGTGAGTGTGTTCTCGGGTCTGTGAGTGTGTCCTCGGGTCTGTGAGTGTGTCCTCGGGTCTGTGAGTGTGTCCTCGGGTCTGTGGGTGCGTCCGCGGGTCTGTGAGTGCGTCCTCGGGTCTGTGAGTGTGTCCTCGGGTCTGTGAGTGCGTCCTCGGGTCTGTGAGTGCGTCCTCGGGTCTGTGAGTGTGTCCTTGGGTCTGTGAGTGCGTCCTCGGGTCTGTGAGTGCGTCCTCGGGTCTGTGAGTGCGTCCTCGGGTCTGTGAGTGTGTCCTGGGGTCTGTGAGTGCGTCCTCGGGTCTGTGAGTGTGTCCTTGGGTCTGTGAGTGTGTCCTCGGGTCTGTGAGTGCGTCCTCGGGTCTGTGAGTGCGTCCTCGGGTCTGTGAGTGTGTCCTCGGGTCTGTGAGTGTGTCCTCGGGTCTGTGAGTGTGTCCTCGGGTCTGTGAGTGTGTCCTCGGGTCTGTGAGTGCGTCCTCGGGTCTGTGAGTGTGTCCTCGGGTCTGTGAGTGTGTCCTCGGGTCTGTGAGTGTGTCCTCGGGTCTGTGAGTGTGTCCTCGGGTCTGTGAGTGTGTCCTCGGGTCTGTGAGTGTGTCGTCGGGTCTGTGAGTGTGTCCTCGGGTCTGTGAGTGTGTCCTCGGGTCTGTGAGTGCGTCCTCGGGTCTGTGAGTGTGTCCTCGGGTCTGTGAGTGTGATATATTTGAAAGAGGAAGAGTATGGTTGTTTTCTCGCTAAAACTTCCCCGCCAAAATCCTAAAGTGTTTCAAATGACCACTAATTTTATGCACGATGAAACCATACGCCAAAATCATGACTTTGTGAGCCACCCTACCCCCTCCTCCTCCCCCCCCCTCAACCGATCCCCAATGCCCCCACCCCTTTTAGTACTTATAATCTTCACTTTCAGTTGAACAAGTAATGCTATGTGGTCATATCAACACAATAGACATAACTCCAGGAATAAGGGCGTTTTATTTTCATATCCAAAATTTTACTAAAACACACCTTCGAAGACATTTTGTTATATGTTGTTAATACATCAGATTTTCGTCAAGAATTTTCTGACGGGAATAGGAAATAAGTTTAGTTTTTTTTGTCTTATATTTGAAAATAACCACAGAATATAGAAATTTCCTGTGTGCTCTGTACAGGGGAAATGACGTAAGATTTAAAATTGGTGAAATTAATATGCAACGTTATTTTCGAGCTTAAGAGTTATAGTAATAATAATAATAATAATAATAGGTCTTGTAATAATAATAATAATAATAATAACAACAACAATTACAATTCTAGTAATAATATTACTTAATAGTAATAGACGGTAATAATAATTATACTTATAGTAATACAATTATAACACCTGTAATAAGAGCCCCACAGCGTTTTATCAATTCGGTGTAGTTGTGTTTTAGTGACGTATTTAAACCTAGGTCAAAACACTGGTTTTTTCAAATTATAACACTCGAATCACGTGATACCAAGTTGCTAAATGGATTTGAAAGCTTAAATATATATTGAATATATATATATGTCTGTGTGTGTATATTTATATATGTGTGTGTTTATGTATATATGACTCACTGTAAACAGGTAGGAGGAGACAAGTGCTCCTGCTAAAATCCTACGTTTTTCTCTTTTCTTTTAGGCCGCGTTTATGTGTGAATTCGTGAGTGTTACGTCACAGAACTTCCGCCACTGGACTTTTCAATATGGAAAGAGAAATAAAACCCAAAATGGCACAACTGCAATGTTTTGTTTCGTGTTTAGTGAAACTAGACTGTAAACAGGAATCAGACAAGTGGTTTTGATTGTGTCACGATTTTAACTAAGACTTGTTCAATAGCCCGTACCTTCTACAGTTTCATGTGGATTTATTGCATGGATATATTGGTATGGATTTATTGCATGGATTTATTGCATGGATATATTGACATGGATTTATTGCATGGATATACTGGTATGGAGTTATTACATGGATAATAAATAGTCATCGTTTTAATAAACGCCAGTAAAGGAGTCATTGAAGACTTCTGTTTTCACTCTGTGAATGGATTCATTATTATACTGTTGTTATTATTTTTCAATACACAGAGTATAAGAACGAGGGCAATGTAAGTGATGAGAAGGAGGCATGTGTCGATGAGTAATCAGGATATTGTTGTCTAAACAGTGTGGGATTGCTGTTTATTTTTGTTTATTTCATTTGAAATTCTGAGAAAATGTTAGCAATCGAAACCGGGCATTTCTTCCCTGGCGGATATTTCTATTATATAAAAGATCATTTTAAAACCCATTGCTTCTATAAATATAATAGTGCCAATGTGTGATTTCTTTTCTGTCCACCCGAAAGGTGGAAAGCGATAAAAATAGTTTTTTTTTTATGATTAGGATACAAGTTACTGGATACGTGTTCATGGATTCGTGTTACTGGATTCCTGTCACTGGATACATGTTACTGGATACAAGTTACTGGATTCATGTTGCAAGATTAGTTTTACTGGATTCGTGTTACTGGATTCGTGATACTGGATACATGTTACTGGATTCGTGTTACAAGATTAGTGTTACTGGATACGTGTTACTGGATTTAAGGAGTATCATATACTGCCAGGTAGCTAGCCGCTTTGCTCTCGTAAGTGCTATATATGTGACAGCGTATGTCAATTCAGCGAATGTTTAAATTCGCTGGAAATTTCAGCGAGTTTACACATTCGCTGATTTGACATTTATTGTATTCTCAATTCATGGATAGAATTTGAGAAGTCAGGTCTTCTAAGAGTGTAACTCCTAAATGGTATATTCAATGGTTTTTAGCCAAGCTGACTGTCGTCGCCGTTATGTGTATAAAAAGTATTTTAAAATGCTCCTCTTCCAACTTTTCTGTCCGATTGTTTTTATTTTTGCCAGGAATGTTCTCAGCATAATCCTCCATACATCCTGCAGTTTTTTCGCAGTTTGGCCAAAATAGTGACCAATTTTTTTTTTAAAAATCCTACTCTTCCTACATATCTGGCCTGATTTCGTTGAAATTTGACAGGAATATTGCCCTCACGCATAAGGCTTTTATTTTGTTTGGCGATTTGGCCAAAATTGGCCAAAATATTGATCACAAAAGGTAAAATTGCTAAAAAAAAACACACAGAAGAACCTTCACCAGTCGCTTATCACTTGCCTCGATAGCCCAGTCCCTGAGGTGCTGCACTGATAACACATGGCAATGCTACAGTCACACACGGCCGGATTTCGAACCGGATCCATACGGAATTAAAAGCGTATCCACCCGGTTCCATCCGTGTAGACCCATATCGTAACCCGTGTCAATTCCTGATGCAGGCTTGCCGGATCGTACTTTTTTTAAAGATTTAGTCTTTATTTTCGCATCGTTCTTTTTTTTGCCTCAAAACGTACCTTTTTTCAACAAGCGTACTTTATTGTTCTTTTTTTTTAGCCCCAGCGTTTTTTTCAGAAGCAGGAATATAACAGTTGTTGAAAGTATGTGCGAAAAAACGCTTTTAAGTTGAAAAATCGTATATTCTCCCAGGATTTTAGCCTTAATGTCTTGAAATTTTGGTGGAAGGTAGGGCGCATATAAGTTTCCACCTGGTTATTGCTTTCTTGGCAATTCGCCAAAAATTGGCGAAAATATATATTAGCGAAAAACCAGATCTTTTCCTTGTGGGAAATTAGTCTTACTGTTTTGAAATTTTAAGTGAAGTTAGCAGGCTTTACTACTACGTAGCTATTACTTTTTTTGGTGATTGACCAACGGGCTAAATTTTCCAGTAAAATCTTAATCTTGGTGATTGGCCAGCTGGGGAAAATTTTCAGTAAAATCTTAACTAACTGCTGAAAAATAGTCTTCCCGTGTTTGAATTTAAAGTGAAGGTAGCAAGAGTTACCACCTACCTGGCTGTAACTTTTTTGGCGATTCGCCAAAAATTGTCGAAAATATTGGTGAAAAACCGTTTTTTTCGTGGCGTCTTAAGCATTTCCAGGAAGGCAATCTGTCTTGAAATTTTACGTGAAGGTACCAGGCTACCTGGCTATTACTTTTTAGAGCAGCCGACTATGTCGGGCTGTTCTTATCCTATCAATATAGGGGTATCCGTCGTCTGTATGTACGTATGTACGTGTGTAAACTTTTACTTAAAATGCTTTTTCTCCTTCAGTTTTGATTGGATTCCTCTCAAATTTTACACGAATGTTCTCTAGGTAGGCCTCTCTTTAAAAATTATTTTTTTTGGCGATCCACCAAAAATTGGCCAAATGAGGAACATTTGAAAGTTTTCGGTTGCCAATTTTCAAAATGCTTCTTCTCCCACAATTTTGATCAGATTTTTTTTCATATTTTGCACAAATATTCCCTGGGAAGGCCTCTTTTAAAAAATTACTCATTTTGGCGATCCGCCAAAAATTGGCCAAATGGGGGACATTTTTTAATTTTTCGGTATCTAATTTTATAATTGCTTCTTCTCCCACAATTTTGATAGGATTCTTTTACAATTTTGGATAGTTGTTCTCTAGTTAGACCTCTCTTGAAAAATTACTGTTTTTGGCGATCCGCCAAAAATTGGTCAAATAGGGGACATTTGTAATTTCGTGGTTGCCAATTTTCAAAATGCTACTTCTCCCACAATTTTGATCAAATTTTCTTCAAATTTTGCACGAATATTCCCTAGGTAGGCCTCTTTTGAAAAATTACTTATTTTGGCGATCTGGCAAAAATTGGCGATATAAGGGGTATTTTTTAATTTATTGGCTTTTAATTTGGCAAACGCTTTTCTCCGACAATTTTTATTGAATTCCTTTCCAATTTTGTACGATTCTTCTCCAGTTAGGCCCCCCATGAAAAATTAATTTTTTAGGCGATCCGCCAAAACTTGAATAAACATGCGCATTGGTCCGAAATACGGACCTCGTATCGACGCAAGTTTGGTAAACATGCGCACTGGTACGAAATCGAACCGAGCATCGGCGCAAGTTAAATAAATGTGCGCACTGGTCCAAAATTGAAACCGCGCGTCAATGCAAGTTAAATAAACATGCGTAGTGGTCCGAAATGCGAACCGCTTATCAACGCAAGTTAAATAAAACATGCGTAGTGGTCCGAAATAACAACCGCGTATCGACGCAAGTTAAATAAACTTGCGCAGTTGTCCGAAATGCGAACCGCGTATCAACGCAAGTTAAATAAACATGCGCACTGGTCGGAAATGCAAACCCAGCAAAATAATACATACCAAAACATTAAACTTGAGTAGTGATGTTTTAGACGCGGCGTTTTCTTCTTTTCAAAAGGCACATGTGTTTGGTCGTTTTGATCGTTTCTGCTGCTTGAACTAATTTTGTATGTCCGACAGTACATGTCAACAGTACACATGTGTAGATACAATTTCGATACGTTGTTCGAAGTTATTTTTCTGGGAAAAAATCTTTGTATGTATTTATCGGTCTATGTTCGGGTCCGTTGCTTAATTAATTATTTAGCTAGCTCATTGCCATCTCGTCCTTTAAAGCCCAATTTTTCAGGGAAAGTGCCTTTTTCAAGCACGCCGGATTTGGTTTTATCGCTTTTCGTTAGCTGGGGCTTTGTCCTTGGACAAACTTGTACAATGTGACTACCACTTTCAGCAACCAGACAAGCTTATTCATAGATTCACTAGATCTCGGTTGGTCACAATGTCCCTGGACATTCTTGTTTTGGTGAGTGGTGAAAAACTGATGCAGATTTTGGCGAAAAACAAAAAAAATACAGCAAAAACTTTACTACCTGCTGGAAAATAGTCGTACTGTAAAGTGAAGGTAGCCGGAGGTACTACCTACCTGGCTATTACTTTTTGGGTGATTGGCCAAACATTGGCTAAGGTTGTGGCGCAAAGCAAAAAATATTAGCGAAAATATTGCCTTTTTTTGTAAAATCTTGACCATTTCAAGGAAAGTAACGTTACTGCCTTGAAATTTTAAATAATGGCAGTAATCAATATTACCTAACTGGCTATGAATTTTTAGTGGTTGGCAAAAAGCAGCGATTTTTTGGCGAAAAACCAAAGAAATTTCAGTAAAATCTTGGAGAACTCCAGGAAAATAGTCTCCTTGCTTTGTGATTTTAAATAGCAGTACCACACATTACTACCTAAATGGTTGTTACCTTTTTAGGAATTTGCCAAAACTTGGCAGAAATATTGGACAAAAACCAATTTTCTGTAAACAGTATCTCCTAGGGTTTTCATGGAAACATTCTACAATTTTGGTGGGAGGTAGGGTGCATCGATGTCCACCTATCTATTAGTTGTTTAAGGGATTCACCAAAAAATTAGCAGAAATATTGGAGAAAAAACGTAATTGTTTATTTATTATTATTATTTTTTTTTTTTTGAAAATTGTTAAACCTTAACTAACTCCTAGAAAATAGTATTAATGTCTTGAAATTGTAACTGACGGTAGCAAGCCTTAATATCTACTGTTACGTTTTTGGTGATTGGCTAAAAAATTCCCAAAAATTTTTGGCGAAAAACCAAAAAAAAAAAAAAAACCCCATAAAATCTTGACGAAGTCCATAAAAATAGTCTGACTGTCTTTAGATTTCAAGTAAAGGCAGCAAGCCTGACTGTTTAGCTGGCTACTGTTTAGCTGGCTATTACAATATTTGGTGATGCGCCAAAAATTGGCGAATAGTTTGGCGAAAAACTAAGAAGATTCCAGTAAAATCTGATCTCCAGGAAAATAGTCTTACTCTTTTGAAATTTCATGGAAAGGTAGCAGGCAATATTACTGGCTTACTTGCTATTACTTTTTTTTTTGGTGATTGGCCAAAAAATCGGCGAAAATTTTGGAGACAAAAAAAAAAAAAACACAGTAAAATCTTTACGAACTCCGGGAAAATAGCCTCATTGCATTGTAATTTTAAGTAAAAGTAGCGTAAACTACTGCCTAACTGGCTATTGCTGTCTTCCAATTTTAGATAAAGATAGCCATCATTGGTACTTACCTGGCCATTACTTTTTTCGTAATTTGGAAAAATTGGCGCTAATATTGACGAAAAATGAAACTCATACCACAGGAATGGCGATGCTGTCAAAGACTAAGCTACTAGTATGAACAGTCTTTGGTTCTGTCTTGAAATTTTGTTAAAGATAGTGGTCATTGGCACTTGCCTAGTTATTGTTTTTGCGTTATTCGGAAAAATGGTTGAAATATTGGTGAAAACCAATTCTTACTAAAATCGTTACTAGCGCTAGGAATATAATGTTACCTTCTTAATTTTTGGAACTATGGGAGCGGAAATTAATACTTATGTGGTTTTATAACCCAGCCGACTTTGTCGGACTGGGTTAGTCGTATCCCTATAGGGGGCTTGAATGTATGGGCGTATGTTAAACTTTTTCTTTAAAATGCTATTCCTCATACAGTTTTACTTAAATCGTTTTGATATTATGCAAGAATGTTCCCTGGGTGGTCCCCCCCCCCCCCCCCTGGCTATTACTTTTTTTGACGAGTGACGAAAAACGGACAAAATGGCGGCACTTTTTGTGCCCGTTTTGACTCAGTTTTAAAATGCTACTCCTCCTACAGTTTTACTCCAATCGTTTAGAAGGTAGGAAGGGATGTTCCCCAGGGGTTCGCCTACCAGGCTATTATTTTTTTTCGCGGTTCGCCAAAAACTGCCGAAATGGCGGAACTTTGAAGTTTGGCAAAAGCTGGAATAAATGGTAGTAAATAACTGAATTGTCAAACTTCATTTCTCTCAGTCTTTTTCAAATAGTTATAAAATTTTAATCAGAAGTTTCTTAGGTGCTTCTCCACCTGGTCTTTGCTTTTTTCGCAAATGACAAAAAAAATGCCGGAATGGGGGAATTTTAATATTTTTTTTCTAAAATTGTGTAAATGTCGGTAAGTACATGAATCTTCAAAACCCAACCTCTCCAACATCCCTTTTCGGGCAGCTTCCACCCGGGGAAACACGTTTTTTGTATTAAAATTATGAAAAAGTTACGTTCAGAAACAAAGTACTTCATTGTTTGGCCTAACAGTATTCGTTTCAGAGTTTTTCTCTCTTTCCTTATTCGGTAACTCGGCTGGGGCATGTCCTTGGACATGCTTGTTTTGGTGATTTTACGTACGCTGTTCTTGTTTATTCAAGAAAAACGCATACAAACTATTTCTGAGGCTTTTTTAGGACACTTTTTATCTTTATATTTTTTATTTTCAACATTTTTGGCGTACTTTTTTTGTACTTTTTTTCTAAAGCGTTCTTTTTTTTGTACTTTTTTTTGCCATCAAGCGTTCTTTTTTTTTAGCAGTTTGCGTACTTTTTTTTAAAAACAACCTCCGGCAAGCCTGCTGATGGATTCCCGGGGGGCTACGATACGGCGGAGAAAATTTTTGGTAGTGTCAAAATTTTTGCACGGATTTCAATTCCGTATTGATATCCGTATTGACCCGGTTCGAACCGCATTGACCCGCTTCAACCCCCAACTTAAAACCGCATCGACCCTAGTCGTATACCGCATTGCCTTCATGCAACGGATTTTGACAAGGTTTACATCCGGATCGATAGTGCTCGAACCGGGTCGATAGGGGTCGAAAATGTTTTCCTTAAGGGTTTAAAGCGGATTTCTATACGGTTCGAGACGAGTCAATAGGGGTCAAACCGGGTTGATAAGGAATTAATACGGGTGGAACCGGGTCGATACGGTTTTAATTCCGTATGGACCCGGTTCGAAATCCGGACGTGTGTGACTGTAGCATGAATTACCCTCCATTTGGGGACTAATCCGGCTCATTTTCACCCGGATCAAATCCGGTTCGTGACCCGGCCGTGTGTGACTGTAGCATAAGGCACTGAGCTGATAATTCACACCCCACTGAAAGCAAATTTTTCATTGGTCTCTTTTATCGTTCTTATAGGAAATAATTATAGTTCTGCGTCCCATAGAAGCAGCGGCTTGCGCTGTCGCCTGCGAAGCCAAAGGTTGTGAGTTCAAACCCCAGTCAGGAATCAATTTTATTTTTTAGCCCCCAACCGATGCTTATGGATTGGGCTCTGTCCGTCTGTCTGTCCGTCCGTTGGTTACCACTCATTCCTCTTAGATTGTGTAGGCCATTTGGTCTGATAGTTTACAGGACTCACCCCCATGGTCGCAGCTTGATTCACGCCAATTTTGTTGGCGGTTCGTTAAAAATTGGATTTTTTGCGAATTTTTAAAAATTTTGTAGCTTGATTTTGAAGTCTGTAATGCTTTTTTTTGTGGACACGATATCTCAAATTCAGCTGGGCTGACCAAAGTTGGTTTGTGGCTTGTGTGGAGAAGGATCGTGACTTCATTACCTTAGAGTGACCTTGGTTCAAAGGTTAAGGTCACTGTGAGACTTTGAAGTTTACACATCTGTTGCTTTTGGACACCATATCTGAAGGTCAGCTGGACGGAACTCAACCAAAATTTGTCTATATAACTTGTATTTAAAAGGTTTCATAACCTGATTAGGTTGGGATGACCTTGGTCAGAGTTCAAGGTCACTGTGAGAAATTTTGCACATCTGTTGCTTTTGGACACCATATCTCTAGGTCGGCTAGACGAATTTCAACAAATATTTGTTTGTTGCTTGTATGTAAAAGGTGTCACAACCTTATTAAGTTGAGGTAACATTGAGTCAAAGTTATTATTTATTTATTTTTTGGGTATTTTGCTTACCTGCTATATCTTTAGTGTTATTCAAGATGCGTAATAATACTTAATACTTTCTATATTAATACTAAATAGGCACTCTATTATTTAGAATGGAGGTGTAGTAGTTTTGTTATCGGTTCGGTTAAAAAACTAGCCAAATAAACGGATAACTTTAAGGAACAAACGTGCTCGCAGATCTCTTTTGTAATGTCTTCGTTTTTACGGCTGGACACAATGTCCACGGACAATCATTTTTTTTTTAATTCAGAAGATGCATAAGTGGATTTTTTTATCCATTCCACTCGCCTCCACAAACACACAAAAAGTTGTACGTCATCCATCAAAACTTAATTGGTGCATACACAAGACACCCCACCTCTCCCACTGTCTGTGATTATGCGTGAAGTGATGGCCGTCTCCCCCCCCCCCCCCCCCACCACTTGTAAAAGCCTCCTGAAGTATTTCAGTCACATGGACTTGGCGAAACAAAATCCATTTGATCAAAATTTTTCGGCTGCGAAAGCACAGACAGAGGCACCCTCACTGGCACCCTCATGTCGCAATCTCACTGGCACCCGGATGTGTACCCTGATGTGGTACCTCATGCTACACCCCCATGTCGCACCTTCAGTGGCACCCTGATGTGGTGCCCTTACTGGCACCCTCATGTCACACCTCCACTGGCACCCTCAGTGGCACCCTGATGTGGTGCCCTTACTGGCACCTGATGTGGTGCCGTCACTGGTACCCTGATGTGGTGCCGTCACTGGCACTCTGATGTGGTGCCCTTACTGGCACCCTCATGTCACACCTCCACTGGCACCCTCATGTGGTACCCTCAGTGGCACCCTGATGTGGTGCCGTCACTGGCACCCTGATGTGGTGCCGTAACTGGCACCCTCATTGCGCCCGCACTGGCACCCTCATGTCGCACCCTCATATGGTACCCTCATGTCGCACCTCCACTGGCACTGTCATGTAGTACTGTCACTGGCACCTTCATGTCGCACCCTCATATGGTACCCTCATGTCGCACCTTCACTGGCACTGCCATGTAGTACTGTCACTGGCACCCTCATGTCGCACCCTCATATGGCACCCTTATGTCGCACCTTCACTGGCACTGTCATGTAGTACTGTCACTGGCACCCTCATGTCGCACACTCATATGGCACCCTCATGTCGCACACCCATGTCACACCTTCTGTGGCACCCTGATACGGTACTCTCACTGGCACCCCCCCCCCCCCCCCCCCGTCACCATTGCTGCTGTCAACGGCACCCTGCTGTGATGTAAAAGAAGAAAACAAGATGCACTTTTTTGCGCAACTTTTCAGGTGAATTTCTCAACCCGGTCTGCGCATGTCTCCCATGGTAACGGAAACCAGGACTAGACTTGGATTGAGAAATTCACCCTTTTGTTAAGTAAATCTTCGCCGTGTTTTGGCACATTTCACCACTAGGTATTTTTCAGGCGACTGAATGACCATTGCTAATGTTAAGCCTTGTAAAGAATTAACTTGAGAAAAAAAAGATCTTATTTTATGTCTCTGTCCTTGATGTTTAAGAGCCTGACAAGGACAGTGCGGTACATTTCAGTTACACGCAGTGCGGAGTTTGTAATGTAGGACTTTATAATTTTATATATAGAATTACAATTGGAACTTAAGAATGAATAAAAAAAATCGCCGGAGATGCGCCCCTCTTCCCCTGCCCCCTCCCCCCCCCTAAAAAAAAACGATTCGAGACACTTTGTAAATGAATTAATATATCATGTCGGCTTGTGGAAAATGTCAGAATACGCTGTGAAGTTGTCACATATACCTGGTGTTAGCTTTCTGTCACCGTGGCAATGTGATGTGCTTGGTGGGTAGGTGCACATATTTCACACTGCACCTGGTGTTCGCTCTCTGTCGCCGTGGCCATGTGATGTGGTTGGTGGGTAGGTGCACATATTTCACACTGCGCCTGGTATTCGCTCTCTGCCATCGTGACCATGTGATGTGGTTGGTGGGTAGGTGCACATATTTCACGCTGCACCTAGTGTTCGCTCTGTGTCACCGTGGCCATGTGATGTGGTTGGTGGGTAGGTGCACATATTTCACGCTGCACCTAGTGTTCGCTCTGTGTCACCGTGGCCATGTGATGTGCTTGGTGGGTAGGTGCACATATTTCACACTGCACCTGGTATTCGCTCTCTGCCATCGTGACCATGTGATGTGGTTGGTGGGTAGGTGCACATATTTCACGCTGCACCTAGTGTTCGCTCTCTGTCACCGTGGCCATGTGATGTGGTTGGTGGGTAGGTGCACATATTTCACGCTGCACCTGGTGTTAGCTTTCTATCATCGTGGCCATGTGATGTGCTTGGTGGGTAGGTGCACATATTTCACACTGCACCTGGCGTTAGCTTTCTATCATCGTGGCCATGGTGATGTGGTTGGTGGGTAGGTGCACATATTTCACGCTGCACCAAAACAACAACTGCGTGAAGTGCACTACGTTTGATTTAAGTGATTTTCGTTTGGTGCTTCAAGCAGCAGAATTCTTATCTGTATCATGTGCTTCAAGCAGCAGAATTCTTATCTGTGATACATAATTATCGTAGTCGTTCGTTGATATAACACAGTGTAGAAGTACTTCCGGTAACTAAGGTTATTTTTATGTGTCCACGTCTATTTAAAGATTGGTTATAAATGGCCACTTTAATGTTTATAATTGTCGAGGAGTAACACAAGTTGCGACGTTGTTTTCTTCGAGCCTCTTACGGGTTTTTGTCAAACATCTTGCAGTGTTTTCTTCAAACGTCTGGCGGGGTTTTGTCAAACGTCTGGCGGGGTTTGTCAAACGTATTGCGGGGTTTTGTCAAACTTCGTGCGGGGTTTCGTCGAAGTTCTTGTGGATTTTGTCAGACTTCTTGCAGGGTTTTTCTTCAAACGTCTTGCGGGTTTTTTCAAACTTCTTTTTTCCTCAGACGTCTGCCGGGGTTTTGTCAAACTTCTTGTAGGGTTTTTCTTCTTGCCGAATTTTCTTCAAATTTTTTGTGAGGTTTCTTCATCAGGATAGGAATGCCCAACGACAGATAATTATAAGTTATGGTTCGATTTATTGTGTTTTCTAATAATAACAATATTATTATTATTATTATTATTATTATTATTATTATTATTATTATTATTATTATTATTATTAATCATAATAATAATAATAATAATAATAATAATAATAAACACTTTTATTTAAAATAAGAATATATCAAGCAAATAAGAATTCACACATGTTTTCGCTATTTGCGAATCACGGCACTTCAGTCAAAGTTAGTCTATTCTGGAATAAACTAACTTCGATTGAGGACAATTCAACTTCTGCTTTCTCTATATGTTTCAAGTAGACTGAGCCTCATGAGTCTATTCCGTAATAGACTAATATTGCCTACTTTCGCCTTCAAGAAAAAATATCTGGATTCTTATTTTCCCCGATATGTTCTTATTTTAAAGAATCGAGTGTTACTAATAGTGAAAATAATGGGAAGTAGTACTACTGTATTAGTACTAGTGCTATTAGTAGTGCTACTACTCCTACTACTACTAGTACCACTACTGCTTGTCCTATTCGTTGGTTGAGTGCAACACTGTTTAGTATATATTTGACAAGGACAAAGTTTCAAGGCCATTTGTTGTTGACATCTTACCAGTCATAGTCAGTCACTTATGAAATCTCCGACAATCGCGACTTTCCATGAGAGAATGTGTAGTTGTTGGATTGATTTTATCAGTGAGGTTTTCTACTTGTTCAGTTGTGAAAAAGAAATTATAACGCTACGTCACGCTGTCCGGGATATTTGTCGTGTGTTTTTGGGAACAAGATAATGTAAATACGCGAGCACTGCTACCGCCGTATTATGACAGTATTGCGCTATGTTCGGGAATGTCCGTGGACATTGTGACGTTAAACAGGGTTCTAAATGTCGTGCATTGTTAGTGTAGAAGAGTATGGTAGAAGGTGGTGGAATACAAACATTCCAAAATACAGTCATGGGATATTCCTCACTGTGGACAAAGAATACGTTCTCAAAATCGTCTCACTGGTCGTCGCAAGAATTCCGCATCTGTATTTCGCCTTATCTTATGTTCCAACAGTTATTTGATTGGTTCTCATTTTTTTTGATTGACAGCTGTAATGGACGCGTGATGAACAGACTGACTCATTTATGTCATAACAGTTATTTGATTGGTTCTCATTTTTTTTATTGACAGGTGTAATGGGCGGGTGATGCACAGACTGACTCATGGATATGCAGCATGCATCGGTACAACGCGTAACATCTAAAGGTATGTGCCCTTCCAAGCCTTTGAACCAGAACTTGGACACGTGACTGTTGTCAAAAGTGTCAGAAAGTGGTCGGATTTAACACAAGTTGAAATTGCCGAGGAAACTGTGTCATGTGATAGGCGTCAAAACGGTGTGATGTAATGTTTTTGATTGTGTACATGCAAGTATGAAGTGGGGGATTGGGAGAGGGGGGAGGGGCGGAGAGGGGAGGGGCGAGGAATATATAACAGGAGTGAATTAGAACGGGACGAAAATGTGGGTTTCATTTCCCGCGTGGTCTGTTTGCGAGGCTCCGGCGTAGGCCTGATGCGTCACTGACATTGCTTGAAGTACTCCAGGACTAAGAGGAGGGGGGCGGGGGTGGGGGTGGGGAGGGAGCTACTCGCAGTCACGTAATTCCGAGGTTCCGGTGTTCGCTTGATGAGCTAATGACATTGCTTGCAGTACTCCAGGCCTAAGAGGGTGGGGGGGGGGGGGGTGGGGAGGGGAGGGAGCTACTCGCATTCATGTCATGGGGATTGCGGCGCAAAAGACCCCCTCCCCCTCCCCCCCCCTCCCATCCCCAATTTTCACTCCGACCGTGTGATCGTTTTGCTTGCTTCTGTTTTCACGCGTCACGTTGTGCGCTTGGCCTTTAAAGCCCTCAAAATTTCGATTGCAATCAAAAATCTTTTCGCTTTTTATCTGACAATTATACAATGTTTTCGACTCAGTTTTCGAGATCCAGCTGTTTAGCTTGAAAATTATGCACGTTTTCGCTTTTTTTTTTTCTTGAAATTTACGATGTTTCTTGCTTTTTAACATGGCAAAATGTGGGATTTTTTTTCGCTTTTGTTTCTCGACCGACGTGTCCGCCCCCCCCCCCCCCCTACCCCCATCCCTGACCCACACAGGGCAGAGGGAGGAAAAGGAAAGCTGCCCCTGTCAGATCCGTAAATGTCCGTCAGAAAACCGAAATAAAGACAATTCCTGAACAGTGGGAGAAAGAACTCGATGCAGTTCCTTTTAAGTGTTAAAAGGAAGAGAACATGAAACAGCGCATGTATTCGCCGACACACAGTGTCATGCCGAGTGTATACAGGAATGGTTTTTGCCACAAAAGTCATAAAACCACTACTCTTAGTTTTGAATGGTCTTTGTTTTATTCTTTGAAGTTTACCAACTGTAAGTTACCGGTGGATTTGTGAATTGAAATTAGCCAGTGACGCAGAATCAGAATTGTGCTTTACTCAGGGTGGCCACCGACCCTGGAAATCAGGGAATTCAGGGAAAAATGAATCGATATTTTCCAGTCAGGGAAAACTCAGGGAATTCGAAAATTCCCTCAAATCTCAGGGAAAAACGCAGAGAATTTAATTTTTGGAAAATTCCAGGTTTTCCAGGGTATTTCCACGTAAGTTTTTCTTTTACACAATTAGATAGATTTAGTAAGAATTTGTTGAACGTTGTTGTTTTCTAAGCGTTGAAGAGAAATAGTGGGATACGGAGTCGTTGACTATAGTTTTTGCTTCTGTCATGTTACATCGTCGTTTTCTTGAATATATGTTGCCTGTGGCCACTCCCTATCGAGCATATATAGATTTCTTTGTGATGACCTTTTTTTAATCATGTCAAAGTTCATCGTATGGAAAAACTCTGGAAAAAGTCGGGGAATTTCGTTTCGGATTTCAGGTGGCCATCCTGTGCACGGAGTAAAAACAATGAGGAGAAAGTGAAATAGTTTTGCTTTTTTCTGAGCGACACAGGGACAGAACCGCTCCGTGTGACAGTACAACCTCTTGATAGCGAACACCTCTTTCCGGGTCTGCTATAATGTTCATTATACAGAGATGTTCATTAATAAAGGTTTTTTGCTATAAATGTTGTGTGCGTTTTATTATTTTTGATGTTCTATTTCGCTCCATTATGACGTAATAGTTTTTTTTTTTTGTTTCAGGCATGTGTGACGTCACAATCAGAGGACAGATATTAGTTGTTTATGACGATGGCTAATAGACAGCCGCCGCGAGTACCCTCCCGCCAAGACCCACTCTCACCACACCAAGAATTCTCAGGGAATCGGCCGGAGCTGACAATAGGCCGCTACGACTTCCCACAGCCGCCACCCGCCGCCGGTCGGCTCACAGATCCGCGTGTATTTGGAGATCTCCAAACCACAGCTAACCTGTCCAACTTCTCAGGTGTGCTACCCCCCCCCCCCTCCCCCTCCCCCTCTGTTTTGAGTTCAAAACAATGCGAAAAGCATGAGCGTAAAAGAGAGAATAAAAAGAAAGGGTATTATTTCTGTGTGACTCACAGTGAGGTTTTAATTTTAATATACTGGTTAGATCCGGGGCCAGCCGTGATGCCTCCCAACGTCAGAGTGACGCCTACCCAGCCGCACACCGCCATCTATCTGGTAGATAGATGGTAGCCTACCCTCCCCCTCCCCCTCTGTTTTGAGTTCAAAACAATGCGAAAAGCATGAGCGTAAAAGAGAGAATAAAAAGAAAGGGTATTATTTCTGTGTGACTCACAGTGAGGTTTTAATTTTAATATACTGGTTAGATCCGGGGCCAGCCGTGATGCCTCCCAACGTCAGAGTGACGCCTACCCAGCCGCACACCGCCATCTATCTGGTAGAGAAGGGGCGCTACCGGGCGGAGCACGAGCCAACGTCCCAGGACGATCTGCAGGGCTGGGAGTATGACTTCCACCCAAGGCCGGATAGTAAATACGAGTGCCCCATCTGCCTGCTCGTGCTCAGGGACCCCATGCAGACCATGTGTGGGCATCGCTTCTGCTCCGAGTGTATTCACAAGTGGCTCAGGTGAGTACTTGGTGTGGTGCTGGATGGGGCAAAGTGGGGGAGGGGAGGGGGGTTGAAGGGGTGGTGCTGGATGGGGCAAAGGGGGAGGGGAAGGGGGTGATGCTGGCTGGCGGGAAAGGTTTGAGGGGGAGGGGCAAAGGGAGGGGGGTTGATGCTTGTGGCATGTGGCAAAAGTTTGAGGGGAGGATAGTGGTGGTAAGAGCCTAAGAGTCATGGAACAAAGATTTGTGGATAGGAGGGGGTGGAGGTGGTGATAAGGGGTATCGAGCAAAGATCGGAGGAAGGGAGGGGGTGGTGGTGGTGGTGGTTGAAAGGGGCATAGAGCAAAGATCTGTGGATGGGTGGAGGGATAGAGGTGGTGATGAACGGCATTGAGCAAAAATTGCGGATTGGGGGGGGGGATTATGGTGCTGGGATTAGTCCATGTTTTGGTTTAGTCTGTGTCTGGTTTTGACCCAGTCAAATGGCAAGAGGTAGCTTATAATGAGGTATGTGTAGTTAGGGTTAAAACGGGTCCAAAATTTTTGGACCCGTGGACCCGAGGCCTCAACTCGGACCCGATTTTTTTAATACTTCATTTTTTTTCATAGCTTTTCTTCGTCATCATTTGAAGACTGGCGTCACCAAAAAACGTTTCGTCCCATTAATCTCAAGACGTCCAATGTCAGGCGGGTCTACGACAGGAGCGACCTGCCACACTCAGAGTCCAATCATTTTGGCGACCATCTCTTCTCATTTCGTCAAAGCCACAGCCAGCTTGATGCGTTCGACTGTTTCTTCACATGTTCGTATTAGTGCTTTGCGGTCTTTTCCTGACAGCCCAGTCAAACTGCACATCTTCCAGATGGGGCTTCCCACAAACCCTCTGCACCTTACTTCAATCGGCAGTGTCCACGCTCTCCATTCCGCTCTCTCACAGTCAATTTTGAGATTGTCATATTTGGCTCTGGATCCATCCGCTCTTCCCACGGCAATGTTAACTCGATCATCACAATCTGCTCGGACTCTTTGGAACACAGCACTATGTCTGTCGTAAGTTGGTTTGCGTCACTTCTTCAGAAAACACCAATTTTGCCTGCAGGTCTACTCTCATCTGCCACTCTCTCGCCGTCGGTATAGTCCTGTTATATCCTCTCCTTTTGGTCTGCCGCTTTCTCCAGCTTTTACAAACGCTATGAACCTCAGTTTGTTCGGTTGTTTAGGTCTCTTCTTAGTGATACTCTGTTCCAGAAGTCTTGACACACCCTACAGCACTTTGTTGTGTCTCCATCGATATCTTCCTTGAGTCAAGACCACACTACACGCTGATAGGATATGCTCTTGAGTTCCTCGGCGTCGGATTTATATTACATCCAGTTTGTCAAGCGTGTGTAAATGTCAATTTGAACTGTCATGTAGTCCGTCTATTCGTCTATCTGTCTGTCATGGTCGATTGTACCCGTCAACGAGTGATTGATACAACCACTCAATGACGAGCATGACTTACCACACGTGCTACCTGGCAATGGGCGTGTGTCGGTCCTATACTCCCCATGCAGACCACAAGTATATAGATATGCTCGATGGCGCCAGATGGTACCTCCGGACCTCTTAAAAATTGAAGCCACAACCCATCGACCAAGGTCTAGACTCCAACAAGAGCATTTCCTTACCAAAAGAAAAAAGAATTAATTAGGTTAATTAACACATCGCCAACTGCTCGCAATAATTAAACTGCTTCCATGATCATAAAAGACAGTGTGTAAAATAAATCCGTGAAAAAGGGACTGTGCATCAAATAAGGGACCGTGCATCAGAAACAATCGTGACGGGATGAATTCGAACTTAACACGTCACGAAAATATATCTATAATAAAGAAAAAAACTAATAACAATAATAGTTAATTTCGTCGCGTCCACGGGTCCGAAATTTGGACCCGAAAAGTGATTTTGGACCCGAGACCCATGGACCCGTCGGACCCGTTCCAGCCCTATGTTTAGTACTCACGCACTGGCCTGATTTTCTTTTTTTTCTTAAGAGATATAAATCTATAATGATTATAAATAGAAACCTCTGCTTCCTGGATAATAAAGAAATAAAACAAAAGCCGAAAAGGTGTGTTAATAGCGGTATGTCTTTTATTGATTATGTTCTAGGCTCTTATATGTCGATTAAATATCGATTATTTACTTAGATGTTTTAAAGAAACATCAGCGACAGTTTCGTACCTGAGAAAATCCACTTCCACTTCCTTTAATAAAAAATAACTGAGGTTAGAAAAGGTGTTTAGTTTGTGAATGATTATGTCACGAAAACAGCGCTACCCTATCTGATCCAGTTTTCTGACAGCGTATTATTGATTGTTCACGAGTTCTTTGGATTCTAAGAGTTGCTCTGTCTTCATTTCAGTCATTTACATGAACGTCGAAAAAAAGAAAGAACTCGCTTTTAGAACAGTGTAAAGTATGGCAACGAAATATCGCAAAAAATTCATACATTTTGACAAAAAAATATTATCATCAAATTTCGTGGGAAAAGTTGATGCATCTATTTGGTTGGCATTTGGATTTTTGTAATCGAAACTTCATATATTGACAGAAACACTTGACAAAAATACCGAGGGGTCCTAACAGAAAACACCGTGTGCTAGCAGAAAACACCGTGTGCTAATAGAAGCTGTAATCTATGGCATCCAAGAAACACGTTCTGGCAGTCAGTCCGGTTTCGATATTTTGAAACTTTTCGAACTTCCTTGTGAAAAGTGACCTGCCAAGCGTAATTTAGGGGTGTTCCTTTATTCGATGTCCCTGGACATTCTTGTTCAAAAGGTAACTTGTGTTCTGTTTGGTAATTTCAGGCTTAAAACTCTCAAAAGACCTTTACGTACGAAATGGGAGTCCTTAAAAAACCCTTCAAATTTTTTAGACTACTTGAAAGCCTTTAATTTGTATAATGTAAAATCTACTGTGAAAATACTAGCTAGGTAAATGTATTACCGGAAAGTATGTATATGGCTGTACCCTTGAATCGTTAATTCGTATCGCTCGTATGATGTGAATTACACCCGGGTGTGCGAATTATCCGGGTGACAAGTGCTATATAAAACTACTGTAGCTGCCTCCCCCCCCCCCCCCCCCCGCCCCGGTGTGCGAATCATCCGGGTGACAACTGGTATAAGGAGTCTGGAGCCAAACATTCGTGAGCTGGGGGGGGGGGGGGGGGAGGGCGAACTAACAAGCAGTAACTGTGCTATTTTAAGCATTGTAGTAAATAAGATATCTGATTTTTTGATGACGAAAACAGGTGTGTCGAAATATGAAATTGAAACTAAAGCAGTAGACACATGTAAACAACCATTTGTGGGTGACAGGGATATACGGATATGTGCGATTGGGAGGATGTAGGAGAAGAGGGGGGAGGGGGGTGGGGGGATTGGAGGGGAGCGTGCCTCATTAGGTACATCGTATGTCACTTAACCTCCTGTCACTCCTTTCTTTTTCGATAATTAACATACAAAAACAAGGAGTTTATAGTCAGGTCGGGTTTCCATGTTAAGGTCACGCTGAAACACAGAATTAATTCTTGTGAGAAAAGCAAAGGAAAAAAAACCTGAGTTTTTGTCTGACAAAAGGTCACGCTGGAACACGGGGACTTTCTGGTTTCAAACCAGGTTTAAAAAAAAAAATCCAATTTCAAAACTCAGGTCTAGTCTCTCCCCGGTCTGAAACCTGGTCTGTGGTTTGGATCTAGACTAGTAAATTGCCAAATCACTTAGAGGGTAGGTTTTGCAAAGGTTTCGTTATTTGTTTTAAGACAACACAGCCCTGACACCTTGTTAAAAAAAAAAAGAGCCAGGTCTAGACTAAACATGGGGGAGTGGACTTGGACCTGGTCTGAAACCTTGTCTCGCGAAGCCTGGTTCAGCAGAGGTCTGTGGTTTCTGAAACCTGGTTTGAGACCAGTCCGAGACCAAAGATGAGAAATTGGCCCTTTGCGTTTATGATTTCCTCGTTCACTGACTCACCTTCTTCACACGTCCCCCCCCCCCCGTACCCCCCCCCCCCCCCCCACTCCCTGTCTTATTGACGCCTATATTTTAGCTATTGTTTCAATCTTTTTTTCGTACATGGGTGGACGAAAGTGAATAGATGCACTGCCTTTGACAAATACAAGCACTGACTACAAGTACTAGTTACAATTCGTGACAGTTTCATATTATTATATATGTGTGGTTTTCTTGTGTTGACATTTCGAGGTTTTGATAATGGCATTGTTTTTGCAGAGCTACTCACACAATGCCACGCAGCAGGCGATTGATTGGTTGATTGATTGGCGCGGGTGACTGACAGTCATAATGGAGCCGCGTATTTGTGGGTGTGCGTGTTTGTGTGTGACCATGATTGTAACCATGCTGTCACTCTCCAAAGGCCGCGCACAGCAGTTGCTTGTTTAGGGGGGATTTTTTGAAATTTTCGGTTCCGAAATGATCGAATTCAAGTTAGCGGATGTGCATGTTGTGGTTGTTGTGGACGCGAAAGAGGGGGGGGGGGGGGGTGAGGGGGGACGGGAGGGAGGGAGCGAGGAGGAGGTACCGGGGGGGAGGGGGGATGGTGTGTCATGGGACGTCTCGAATGAAGCCTGTTTGTCCAGGATCATCAAGGCTAATCTAGTCACAAAAACAGTGACAAGAATGACAACAGTAATGTTATGTCTTCTGTTTTTGTTCTGTTCTGTTCTTCAACACTTTTGAACCTGCCGAGAGATTCACTGCCGTTGTAATAAGAATCGCATGTTTTTTTTTGTTTGTTTGTTTGTTTTTTTTTTTTTTTTTTTTTTTTTTTTTTTTTTTTTTTTTTTGCATTGACTCATGAATGAAGATCTTGATGAAGATCTTGACCTCAAACTAGTGTGACGTTATCGTTATAAAAACAATTTAACCTTGACAATTATTCAGTTTATTTATAACTGGTTTCTCAGAGCAATAAGGAAATCAGAAAAGCAAATGATTGAAGTGAGTGTGAAGTGAGTGTGAAGGGTTTGGACTTAAAAGAGAGGCTTTAATTTGAGCTTTAAATAAAGATTAAAACACTCGTTTTAACAATTCGGTGTACACTGGTATTTAGGTACACTAGTGGCTCTAGTTTTGCTATGTGTCTTTTTCTGTTACAGAACACCTCCGGATGTGCGATGCCCTGCCTGCAACGAGATCATTTCGGACGCGGCCGTCTTCCCCGATAAATTTGCAAATAGAGAAATATTGAACTTTACCATAAAGTGCCCGAAACATGCCATGGGATGTGCCATGGTCTTCCCTTTAAAGGAATTAGATGTAAGTGTTCGCATTTTTTTCTCAATAGGGTCATCCACACAATTTTCGTCCCGGACAATTCCGTCCCGGACAATTTGGACCCGGACAATTTGGACCCGGTCAGTTCGGAACAATAGAAATGGGATCCACACAGTTCGGACCGAAACAGTTGTACCCCCAATGTAAACTCCGACAGTTCGATCCCAAGTTTATTTTAAAATGCTTCTTTTAAAGTGCATTTTGACAATCATTTATCAACAAATTGAAAAAAAAGACAAATATGTTTTAGCCGTCATTTGTTATCTCTGATTGCCAATCCCTGATTTTTAACGCTGATTCCTTATCCCTAAGTCCGTTTTCGGCTGATTTGCAAATTTTTATTTCCGCGAAATTACTAAACATCTACAAAAAGATTCAGTATTTTAGAATTCAGCTGTTAAATAGCAGCTGAGTAGAATACATGTCTGGTGATAGCAATAAATCATAGTGTGTTAATTTCCCACATTGCGATATTACAGGAGACCCAAATTATTGGAGGTAACATTTGGGGCCGAGTTGTCTTGGCTCCAGATTGTCCAGTTGTCGTGGATCCCTCTCCCCCCCCCTCCCCCCTCCCCGCCCCTGAATTAAGAAAGTGTGCGAGGTGACGGTTGCGTGGTGTAGTAGAATCCAGATCCAGATTATATAAACAACCAGCCAACAAGCATAAAGCATTGTTTACAACGCTTTAACAGCACAGAGTATTTTCTAGTAACGTTCCATAAGTACTCAAGGTCATGACGAAAGCCAATAACGTAGTGCGCATCAGCGAAGTAGTGGGTAATTGACGTTTTAAAAGTTTAAATTTGATTGTATTAACGTCATGACGTAATAACAAGCATTCTACAAGCCGTCGGTTTCCGGCCACGTACAGTGCGACGAAACCCGACATTTTTACGACGTTTCAAAAGTTTAAATTTGGTTGTATTGACGTCACGACCAAATAACAACCATTTTACAACCCCCAAAAGACTTTGGATGTTTGCTGGGGGTGGGGGGGGGGGCGTACGCAAACCTTATAATCAATTGTTGGTGTCGGACATTTTGTTTATAGGTGTTGCAGGGGGGGGGGGGGGGGGGAGTGCGGGGTGAAGAACAAGAACAGGGTCGTAAAAAAAGTCCAGATTTTTTTTTTTTTTTTTTTTTTTTGCGAACGTATTTTAGGGACGGTCCCCTAAGCATTGTGAATGTTGCACTTGGAGCCAGTTGAACCCTTCTCACGGTTTTTCAGACCTCGTCGCACGCATGCCGCGTATACATTGTCATCGGGGCCTCACGCACTCTGTTTAAATCTTTCGTTAATCTTGTATGGCAAAAAGTAAATAAATGAATAAAAAAATTTAAAAAAAATGAAAAGTAAAAAAAAGAAAAAAAAACGTTGAGAATGTTTCTTTGAACTTGGTGCAGTTTTCGAATGATCTGCAGTGTCTAGACACAGGGCAGACTCGCAAACTAAACTCGTAAAGTAAGCGAAGAAAATAAACCTTTCACCGAGGTTAAAAAAATTCCCCGCAGTGTTTAGGGGTGGTCTATACAGCTCGGATGTTGACATGGTGCGATTTCTTAACCCACACCCTCACCCCACCCTCCCTCTCCCCTCCACCCCCCCCCCCTCCCCGCCCCCACCTACCGCCTCAGCTACTAACCTATTCCGTGGACATAGGCCCTGTTCTTAAAATAGGCACAACGTAAGGTAACCAATAGTGCAGCGCCGTGCACAGAATAAACCTTTAAGGAGCAAATCGATTAATGGTATGAACCCGGATACATTAGGAAATCCCATAGCATAGAAATAGCAACGAGTGAAAATCAGCACAGCCTCCGCCCCCGTCCCGCCCCCTCCCTCATCTATAAGAGGAAAAAGCCGACCAATAGCATGTACATTTGATGCAGCCAGCATGAAAAATGCCACGGCTTTTACGAGAACCATTTTCTCGACCCGCTGCTCCGTTGTTCCCACGAGATTATATTGTGTTTACTTTCTGTTCGAATGTATATAAAATGGTTCAATGACCCCCAAACTCGAGAGCGGTCGCGCATACGACCCCTGTTGGTCGTCTACACGTCCCCTGTTGGTCGTCTACACGCCCCCTGTTTGTCGTCTACACGCCCCCTGTTTGTCGTCTACACGTCCCCTGTTGGTCGTCTACACGACCCCTGTTTGTCGTCTACGCGCCCCCTGTTGGTCGTCTACACGTCCCCCCTGTTGGTTGTCTACACGTCCCCTCTTGGTCACGGAACCATTTGAGGCGCCCGCGAGATCACCGCTACTGTCCTTGAAAACAAACTCTTGAATGAACACCACCTAGTGTTTTCATACTTCAGTGCAGGAAGTACACTATAAATACCCGGAATTTCAACTAGCTACCAGTATTTTTAGTCGGCCAATCGATGCCTGGCGTTCTCACAATTGCTATATAACACACTTCCCAGGTGTCTCTTGTAAGCCTAGATTTTTTTCTAACTGTCTTAAAAACGCAGTGCGCTTTGAACCGTCGCCATTGCTGGCCCCAGTAAGATACGCATAGAGCAAGCTGACGGTGTGTGCACCCCACGGCTGTGTTATCTCCCTGATGGTGTATCTGTGAGATAGTTTGTGAGGGTCTGTTGTTATCTGGTCGTGTTATCTGGTTCACATTATCAACAAGTTTGCATGTTCATTTTTCAGCTAGAATGTGTAGTATGTAGTATGTGAACTATTGTGTGTTGTCAGCATGCCGTGATATCTGTGGGCTAGCGTGACGTGATATCTGTGGGCTAGCGTGACGTGATATCTTTGGGCCAGCATGACGTGATATCTGTGGGCTAGCATGACGTGATATCTGTGGGCTAGCGTGACGTGATATCTGTGGGCTAGCGTGACGTGATATCTGTGGGCTATCATGACGTGATATCTGTGGGCAAGCATGACGTGATATCTGTGGGCTAGCATGACGTGATATCTCTGGGCTAGCGTGACGTGATATCTGTGGGCTAGCGTGACGTGATATCTGTGGGCTAGCATGACGTGATATCTGTGGGCTAGCGTGACGTGATATCTGTGGGCTAGCGTGACGTAATATCTGTGTGCTAGCATGACGTGATATCTGTGGGCTAGCATGACGTGATATCTGTGGGCTAGCATGACGTAATATCTGTGCGCTAGCATGACGTGATATCTGTGGGCTAGCATGACGTGATATCTGTTGGCTAGCATGACGTGATATTTGTGGGCCAGCATGACGTGATATCTGTGGGCTAGCATGACGTAATATCTGTGCGCTAGCATGACGTGATATCTGTGGGCTAGCATGACGTGATATCTGTTGGCTAGCATGACGTGATATTTGTGGGCCAGCATGACGTGATATCTGTGGGCTAGCGTGACGTTATATATCTGTGGGCTAGCATGACGTGATATCTGTGGGCTAGCATGACGTGATATCTGTGGGCTAGCGTGACTTGATATCTTTGGGCCAGCATGACGTGATATCTGTGGGCTAGCATGACGTGATATCTGTGGGCTAGCGTGACGTGATATCTGTGGGCTATCATGACGTGATATCTGTGGGCCAGCATGACGTGATATCTGTGGGCTAGCATGACGTGATATCTCTGGGCTAGCGTGACGTGATATCTTTGGGCTAGCGTGACGTGATATCTGTGGGCTATCATGACGTGATATCTGTGGGCCAGCATGACGTGATATCTGTAGGCTAGCATGACGTGATATCTCTGGGCTAGCGTGACGTGATATCTGTGGGCTAGCGTGACGTGATATCTGTGGGCTAGCATGACGTGATATCTGTGGGCTAGCGTGACGTGATATCTGTGGGCTAGCGTGACGTAATATCTGTGTGCTAGCATGACGTGATATCTGTGGGCTAGCATGACGTGATATCTGTGGGCTAGCATGAAATGATATCTGTGGGCTAGCATGACGTGATATCTGTGGGCTAGCATGACGTGATATCTGTTGGCTAGCATGACGTGATATTTGTGGGCCAGCATGACGTGATATCTGTGGGCTAGCATGACGTGATATCTGTCCGCTAGCATGACGTGATATCTGTGGGCTAGCATGACGTGATATCTGTTGGCTAGCATGACGTGATATTTGTGGGCCAGCATGACGCGATATCTGTGGGCTAGCGTGACGTTATATATCTCTGGGCTAGGATGACGTGATATTTGTGGGCCAGCATGACGTGATATCTGTGGGCTAGCGTGACGTAATATCTGTGGGCTAGCATGACGTGATATCTGTGGGTTAGCGTGACGTGATATCTGTGGGCTATCATGACGTGATATCTGTGGGCTAGCGTGACGTGATATCTGTGGGCTATCATGACGTGATATCTGTGGGCTAACATGACGTGATATATCTGGGCTAGCGTGACGTGATATCTGTGGGCTAGCGTGACGTGATATCTGTGTGCTAACATGACGTGATATCTGTGGGCTAGCGTGACGTGATATCTGTGGGCTAGCGTGACGTGATATCTGTGGGCTAGCGTGACGTGATAACTGTGGGCTAGCGTGACATGATATCTGTGGGCTAGCATGAAATGATATCTGTGGGCTTGCGTGACGTGATATCTGTGGGCTATCGTGACGTGATATCTGTGGGCTAGCGTGACGTGATATATCTGTGCGCTAGCGTGACGTGATATCTGTGGGCTAGCGTGACGTTATATATCTGTGGGCTAGCGTGACGTGATATCTGTGGGCTAACATGACGTGATATCTGTGGGCTAGCATGACATGTATGTGTGAGTAAGCATGTGTTATGTGTGAGATGGAATGTTGACTGAATCAGTGGTGATATTTATAATCGAGATTCTCTGTGCTGTATACCCGAGCCTGTTATCTCCGAAATCCCCCGGATGCTGTCTGCGCGAGCCTGCATTATCTCCGAGACCCCCCGGGTGCTGTATGCGCAAGCCTGTTTTCTCCGAGACTCCCCGCGCTGCTGTATACGCGAGCCTGCATTATCTCCGAGACCCCCCGGGTGCTGTATGCGCAAGCCTGTTTTCTCCGAGACCCCCCGCGCTGCTGTATACGCGAGCCTGCATTATCTCCGAGACCCCCCGGGTGCTGTATGCGCAAGCCTGTTTTCTCCGAGACCCCCCGCGCTGCTGTATACGCGAGCCTGCATTATCTCCGAGACCCCCCGGGTGCTGTCTGCGAGAGCCTGTTATCTCCGAGACCCCCCGGGTGCTGTATGCGCGAGCCAGCATTATCTCCCGGACCCCCCGGGTGATGTATGCGCGAGCCTGTTATCTCGTACGCAGTAAAGCCGGTAACCGGATATTTCAGAGTTTTTAAATAACTTTTGGCAAGCAAATCCGTGAATTTATCATTTACATGCCGGATATCTATGGGAGAGAAAAAACTTATTTTTTCCCGTGCCAAATATTTGCAGTGGTTTTAACCTAGTTTCGGTGAGATCATAGATTTGATAAGGAGGTAAGAAATGAGTTCAGTTTCTATACAACATAGTGCAAGGGTTTGAAATTGATGTCCGTGGCCATGGGCACGGTTGAGTTTTGACCCCTAGATTGAGTCCTCCTTTAAGTAATCAAGTACCCGGATTAAAATGGGCGAGTCCTGGGTGATATTTTCCACTCAGAAGTTTTGAAGTAACTGAGTTCAGAAATAAAAATGAAGAGCAGGAAAATGGAGAAATACAAAAGTTCATGTGGAGTTCTAATTGGTAGGAGCGTGAAATGGGCTTTCTGCCAGGGCTGCCAGATCATTGTAGGAATATGATATCAAGTTGTCATAGCAACATGTTCCTGGAATCCCGACAGTCTCGTAATACTCTGTCACTTTGAACTGATCACAGTCGGAATTTCAGTGAGAAGATCTGATGTGAAAACCAATGTGTTTTAATTTTACACATCTATTTCAAATTTCAGTAAAATTTAGCCAGGATCCGGATTCTCCGGATTATTCGGATTATCCGGATTATTTTCACCTGGAACTCCATGGGATCCAGTCTGTATTCCATGGCCATAATTCTAGGATTCTTTTTGCCTGAAATTAACGGACAGTAAAAAGGTGATAATCAAAGTAAACATTGCCCTGGTTTACTGACGGAAGTGGGTTCATAATCCTCGTTTTGGCAGTGAAGTTGTTTTTAACCCAGCTGACTTTGTCAGACTGGGATAGTCGTATAACTATAGGGGGCTTGAATGTATGTGCGCATGTTTTTCTTTAAAATGCTACTCCTCCTACAGTTTTGCTCCAATCGTTCTGATATTACGCAGGAATGTTCCCTGGGTGGTCCCCCACCATGCTGTTACTTTTTTTTTGACATTGACGAAAAACTGACTAAATGGCGGCACTTTTTGTGCCCGTTGAGACCCATTTTTAAGATGCTACTCCTCCTACAGTTTTACTCCAATCGTTTAGATGTTGCGCAGGGATGTTCCAGAGGGGTTCGCCTACCAGGTTATTATTTATTTTTTTATACGGTTCGCCAAAAACTGCCGAAATGGCTGAACTTTGAAGTTTGGTAAAAACTGGTATAAATGGTAGTAAATAACTGAATTGTCAAACCGTTGATTTCTCTCAGTCTTTCTCGAATAGTTAAAAAAATTTAATCGAAAGTTTCTTAGGTGTTTCTCCATCTGGACTTTGCTTTTTTTTGCAAATGACATAAAAAAAAAATGCCGAAATGGTGGAAATTAAAAGACTTTGTAAAATTGTGTAAATGTCGATAAATACATGAATCGTCAAAACCCAACCTCTCCAGCATCCCTTTTCGGGCAGCTTCCACCCAGGGAAACTCGTTTTTGTGTATTAAAATTATGAAAACGTTGCGTTCAGAAACAAAGTTCTTCATTTTATGGCCTAACAGTATTCGTTTCAGAGTTTTTCTCTCTTTCCTTGTTTGGTAACTTGGCTGGGTCATGTCCTTGGATATGCTTGTTTTTTTTTTTTATTTAATATCTTCCTGAATTTAGCTGTCACGATGAGACTAGTCATATCTTGCGAAACACAAGTCCTTGTTTATAATATATATGCCCTGAGGTGCAGGATTGTTTTTTTTATACTCGACAACGAACTTGAAACAAAACTTTATGTCCGTACATGTGTGATATATTATGCCAAAGCTCCTTCCGCCCTCCGCCCTCCTCCGCCGCCCCCCCCCCCCCCCCCCGCCAGTTAATGCCGTGTTATCAATCAATGTTCATCAAAATCCCCCATCAGATGGCCTGTCAGCCATGGGCATCGCTTAGCAACGCCGTCACGTGATAACCCTGCGCGTATGCCTGTTGTGTAGCGAAGCAATAGTACCAGCTTGTTGTTAGGATGACACTGTAGGTGCTGGGATGTGTGCCTAACCGTGTCATGCCGCTTGGGTGTCGCTTTTTTTTTTCTTTTTCTTTTTTTTTTTTTTGGGTAAGCCTTGCGCTCTGATATCGGCTTGTTAAACTTCATCGCTGGAGGCGTCGGAGCACGCTGTTTGTGGTAGAGTTTATGTTGCGTGTGGGAAATTCTTTTTCAGGACCACTTGTCATCCGTGTGCGACTATGAGAAAGTGCAGTGCCCGAACCAGTGCGGGAAGCCTGTGCTGCGCAAGGACGTGGAGTATCACTGCGACAAGGAGTGCTCGAACCGCATGGTGCTGTGTCACCATTGCCGCCAGCGCGTGCCCGCCACCGAGGAAACGGTAAGCGCCTGTCGCTGGTGAAATGGTGAGTGCGTGTCGCTGGTGAAATGGTGAGTGCGTGTCGCTGGTGACATGGTGAGTGGCTGCCGCTGGTGAAATGGTGAGTGTCTGTCGCTGATGAAATGGTGAGTGCCTGTCGCTGGTGAAATGGTGAGTGTCTGTCGCTGATGAAATGGTGAGTGCCTGTCGCTGGTGACATGGTGAGTGCGTGTCGCTGGTGAAATGGTGAGTGCGTGTCGCTGGTGACATGGTGAGTGGCTGCCGCTGGTGAAATGGTGAGTGTCTGTCGCTGATGAAATGGTGAGTGCCTGTCGCTGGTGAAATGGTGAGTGTCTGTCGCTGATGAAATGGTGAGTGCGTGTCGCTGGTGACATGGTGAGTGCGTGTCGCTGGTGACATGGTGAGTGCGTGTCGCTGGCGACATGGTGAGTGCCTGTCGTTGGTGAAATGGTGAGTGTCTGTCGCTGATGAAATGGTGAGTGCCTGTCGCTGGTGACATGGTGAGTGCGTGTCGCTGGTGACCATGGTGAATGTCTATCGCTGGTGAAATGGTGAGTGCCTGTCGCTGGTGACATGGTGAGTGCCTGTCGCTGGTGAAATGGTGAGTGCGTGTCGCTGGTGACATGGTGAGTGCCTTTCGCTGGCGACATGGTGAGTGCCTGTCGTTGGTGAAATGGTGAGTGCGTGTCGCTGGTGACATGGTGAGTGCGTGTCGCTGGTGACATGGTGAGTGCGTGTCGCTGGTGAAGTGGTGAGTGCGTGTCGCTGGTGAAATGGTGAGTGACTGTCGCAGAAGGAATGGTTGAGCCTTTCACCGAAATTTAAGAGACGCCGCTCAGCCCTGCTTTTAAAATATCGGAAAGATCGCAAGTTTGGCACGGTCGTTGTGTGATTATATTTCACGAAATTGACGCTCGTTCGTTCTGTGTTGTGAAACTGACGCTCGTGTTGTGTCGCTCTGTGTTGTGACATTGGTGCTCGTGTTGTCTCGCATTGTGTTGTGACATTGGTGCTCGTGTTGTCTCGCATTGTGTTGTGACATTGGTGCTCGTGTTGTCTCGCATTGTGTTGTGACATTGGTGCTCGTGTTGTCTCGCATTGTGTTGTTACATTGGTGCTCGTGTTGTCTCGCATTGTGATGTGACATTGGTGCTCGTGTTGTCTCGCATTGTGTTGTTACATTGGTGCTCGTGTTGCCTCGCATTGTGTTGTGACATTGGTGCCTCGTGTTGCCTCGCATTGTGTTGTGACATTGGTGCCTCGTGTTGCCTCGCATTGTGTTGTGACATTGGTGCTCGTGTTGTCTCGCATTGTGATGTGACATTGGTGCTCGTGTTGTCTCGCATTGTGTTATGACATTGGTGCTCGTGTTGTCTCGCATTGTGTTGTGACATTGGTGCTCGTGTTGTCTCGCATTGTGTTGTGACATTCACGCTTGTGTTGTCTAGGACTGTGTGTTGTGACAGGCGCATGTTGGCAGCACAAGCCGTAAAAAGTGTGCCCTCCCCCTCCCCCCCCCCCCCCCCCACGCTTCCATATGCACTGACTTCGACCAATCAATCAAACACAAATTCATGTATGTTATTACATGGTAAATGATTATTTCAAAAAAAAAAAAAAAAAAAAAACGTGTTTCCGAAATGAACTTACTTGACAGACAACAAGTTTGGCTTGGTTGTGTTTGGCGTAGCAATCAGTAGAATCAGTAGTGCGGGGCTGCGCTCAGCTGGAAAGCGAGTGCGGAAAGTGCGCAAGACTGAGGAAAGCGAGTGCGGAAGGTGCGCAAGACTAAGGAAAGAGTTTTCGCATCAGTTGAAGTGTCGGTTTTGCTTATATTATTATTTCATGATTTTTTTTTTACAAGTTGTAATCTCTTATAAATCATATAAATCATAAATCTTATAAATCAATTGGTGCTCTCTTCTCCTGTGTTTGCTGTCACTCTGTTATGTTGTTATGGTGATGTCAAGTACACACTTTCAGTAGCGTTTTTTTTTTCGACACTGGTAGAGCAGGCAATAATATATGGCTGACGGCTTCTCTTCGCAATATGCGCTTTGTAAAATTGTACTGAGTTTGCGGAAAATGTGAAGCCTGTGAGAATGTGGTTATTTGTTTGTGTTTCTGAGATATGGAAAATGTTAAGCCTGTGAGAATGTGGTTATTTGTCTGTGTTTCTGAGTTGCGGAAAATGTTAAGCCTGTGAGAATGTGGTTATTTGTCTGTGTGAGTTGCGGAAAATGTTAAGCCTATGAGAATGTGGTTACTTGTTTGTGTTTCTGAGTTGCGGAAAATGTTAAGCCTGTGAGAATGTGGTTATTTGTCTGTGTGAGTTGCGGAAAATGTTAAGCCTGTGAGAATGTGGTTATTTGTCTGTGTTTCTGAGTTGCGGAAAATGTTAAGCCTGTGAGAATGTGGTTATTTGTCTGTGTGTGTTGCGGAAAATGTTAAGCCTGTGAGAATGTGGTTACTTGTTTGTGTTTCTGAGTTGCGGAAAATGTTAAGCCTGTGAGAATGTGGTTATTTGTCTGTGTGAGTTGCGGAAAATGTTATGCCTGTGAGAATGTGGTTATTTGTCTGTGTTTCTGAGTTGCGGAAAATGTTAAGTCTGTGAGAATGTGGTTATTTGTCTGTGTGAGTTGCGGAAAATGTTAAGCCTGTGACAATGCGGTTATTTGTCTGTGTTTCTGAGTTGCGGAAAATGTGTGAGAATGTGGTTATTTGTGTTTCTGCGAATGCCTCAATTTGCGTCTCTCCCCTTCCTCCCTCCCCGGGGTGGGGGATGGGGGGGGGAGGGAGGGGTGGTGTGGCTTCATGTTTCGAATAGAAAGGACACTTATATGACCTCGCCTCACAGACCCCCTCCGCTGTAGGATATTGTGCAGACTGAAAGTTAAACCGGAACATTTTTTTTTTTTTTAATTCAAGTCGATTTGTGTGGGTGAACAACTGGGCCAACTGATTAACATCTTGCGTTAGAATAGCGGGGCATTCGTCAGCTACGCTTTAAGGACCGTCATTTCATGCAAAGTAATACAAAACAGTTCGATTGGTTCAATGCTGAGTTTTTTTGTTTTTTTTTGTTTTTTTTTTTCTTGCTAATTGAAGTAGGCGTGGGAAAGTTTCAGTTGTCACTCTCCCACTGCCAACGGGAAGTGTTTTGTGAGTGATTTCGTTTTACATATTTTTTTTTTTATAAAGCCACGTGGAATTTTTAGCCCCAGCTTCTCACAGAAGTAAGGGCTATGGCAGTCGTTGCAAGTATGTACGTATGTACGCTTTTAAGTTGAAAAATCTCCTCCTGAATGTCTTCAAATTTGAGTTGATAGCAGGGTACATGTGTACCTACGTCACGTGGCAATTAAGCTTTTTTTTTGGCAATTCGCCAAAAATTGGTGGAAATGTTGGCCAAAAACCAAATTTCTTAAAAATGTTTTTCCTCCTGGGGTTTTCGTGGAAACGTTCTAAAATTTTAGTAGCATTTGCCAAAACACAATTTTCTTTAAAACGTATATCCTTCTATAGCTTTAATATAAACGTGCATATGTGTGTCCATCTGGCTACTACTTTTTTTGCTTTTCGCCAAAAACTGGTCAAAATATTGGCGATAAAATTTTTTGTAAAACATTAACTCCTCGAGGAGAGTCTTGAAACTTTCAGGAAGCAGGAATTACTGTGTACCCGGCTATTACTTTTTTTTGTGAATTGCCAAAAAAAAAAAAAAATGGCGAAAATATTGGCTAAAAAAAAAAACAAAGAAGAAAAATCAATTAAATCTTAACTCATGCCAGGGAAATGGCCTTACTTTCTTGAAATTTTGATTAAAGATAGTGGTCATTGGTACTTACCTGGTTATTGCTGTTTTTTTCGTGATTAGGTAAAAAAAACGGTGGAAATATTTGCGAAAAACCAATTCTTCGGAAAATCGCTACTAAGGCTGGTGATATAATCTTGCCTTCTCAAAATTTTGAATTATGGAAGCGTTAATTACTACTTATCTGGCTGTAATTCTTTTTGTTGATTCACCAAAAACATCATTGAAAACGCAACTGGCTCTAAGCATTTGGTCTTAGTCTGTTGAAATTTTGATTAAAGGTGGCAGTTTTTGGTACCCACTTGGCTGTTACATTTTTTCGTGATTCACCTAAAATTGTTGGAAATATTAACCAAAAACCAATTTTTTCGCGATTCCAAAAATTGGCTGAAATACGTGGCTGTTACTTTTTTTTTCGATTCGCCAAAAATTGGCGGTTATATAAATCCTTTTTATATTAAAATCTTGACTTACGCCAGGTACGTAGCCTGACAGTTCAGTTACACGTTATACTATCGAAAATCGCTGGGGCATTGTCCATGGACGATCTCGTTTTCTTTTCTTTTCTTTTTTTTTTTTTTTTTAATGTGCGAAGCGAGTGTTTTTATAACTCAACACACATCCGCACATATTGCTAAGTCCATTAGATCTACCAGTCGTGATTAAATGCGATTAGATCTATGAGTCACGATTAAATCGATTAGATCTACCAGTCGCAGATCGTTTTTGAAGTGCAGAGAATTTTCACCAAATCTCGGTTTATTGGGGGGGGGGGGGGGGTTATTTTACCGTTGAGACAGCGCTTTAAGGCTATTTCTTTCATGAATACGTACCCTGGTTTACTGACATGTGACAGTTCGCTTTATTTAGTGTGATGGTTCTCAGTTCCCCATGATATAATACATGTCAAATATAAGTAATGGTGTTGTATTTAAGATTTTGAAAAAAGAAGAAAATTCTAAGCAACGATTGACAAGTTCTAATCTTGAAAAGATAAGGTCTTGTGTTGTAATTTGAGATGATTGCTGTATTGTTATCTCAGATAAGCAGTATGTTGTAATCTCAGATGAGCAGTGTGTTGTAATGTCAGATGAGCAGTGTGTTGTGATGTTAGATGAGCAGTGTGTTGTAATGTCAGATGAGCAGGGTGTTGTAATGTCAGGTGAGCACTGTGTTGTGATGTCAGATGAGCACTGTGTTGTAATGTCAGATGTGCAGTGTGTTGTGATGTTAGATGAGCACTTTGTTGTAATGTCAGATGAGCAGTGTGTTGTAATGACAGATGAGCAGTGTGTTGTAATGTCAGATGAGCACTGTTTTGTTATGTTAGATGAGTAGTGTATTTTCACCGCAGACAAATGTAGCACTGATAGATAACCTGGGAGATAATTTGACAGATAATCTGGGAGATAATTTGATAGATAACCTGGGAGATAATTTGATAGATAACCTGGGAGATAATTTGATAGATAACCTGGGAGATAATTTGACAGATAATCTGGGAGATAATTTGATAGATAACCTGGGAGATAATTTGACAGATAATCTGGGAGATAATTTGATAGACAACCTGGGAGATAATCTGGGAGATAATTTGACAGATAACATGGGAGATAATTTGATAGATAACCTGGGAGATAATTTGACGGATAATCTGGGAGATCATCTGGGATGAGCATTGAGGACGTCGTGTGTTGCAGGCGCACTGTAAAGTATGTCCAGAGATGGCCACGCACTGCGAACACTGCCTTAAACCGTTTCTCAGGAAAGAGGTGAGTTTGCAACACGTTTTTTTTTTTAAAATCCCGACAGTCTCGTGATACTCTGTCACTTTGAACTGATCACAGTGGGAATTTCAGTGAGAAGATCTGATGTGAAAACCAATGTGTTTTTTTACACATCTATTTCAGATTTCAGTAAAATTTAGCCAGGATCCGGATTATTCGGATTATTTTCATCTGGAACTCCATGGGATCCAGTCTGTATTCCATGGCCATAATTCTAGGATTATTTTTGCCTGAAATTAACGGACAGTAAAAAGGGTGATAATCAAAGTAAACATTGCCCTGGTTTACTGACGGAAGTGGGTTCGTAATCCTCGTTTTGGCAGTGAAGTTGTTTTTAACCCAGCTGACTTTGTCGGACTGGGTTAGTCGTATCACTATAGGGGGCTTGAATGTATGTGCGTATGTTAAACTTTTTCTTTAAAATGCTACTCCTCCCACAGTTTTGCTCCAATCGTTTTGATATTACGCAGGAATGTTCCCTGGGTGGTCCCCCACCTGGCTGTTACTTTTTTTGACGACTGACGAAAAACTGACAAAACGGCGGCACTTTTTGTAGGGGTGGGGGAAAAATCGACCACTTCGGATGTCGCTCGCAAAAATCTTTTTTGAAACTACAATCATCACTGATGCATAACCCGAAAACCGTTTGAAAATCGGTTGAAAATTCGCGCGCCAACTCGAGTTTAAAATTTCGGAGAGAAACATGCCAGTTTTAATCCAAATATCGACCGGAACTGTAACTTAAATTTACTATTTTATTCCAGATCTCTTTCTTTCTTTCTTAAACTGATTTATGTGTGCTAAAGCAGTGAAAATGAGATGATGAGCAACAAGTAAAGAGTTGTACACCAATTTAAAGCACATTAGTGGATTTTAATAACAATTTTTTATTTCCCACAGCGTGTCGGTCTGTCGGTCTGTTATCAACACGATAACTTAAAAACTGCTGAAAGGATTTTAATGAAACTTGGTGTGTAGCTTCTATGGGAACAAACACAGATCGGTATTGTAAATGAGCCAGGTTCGTCCAAGGCAAATGGACCAGCTGGACTTGGAAAATTTCAGCTGTTGGTTGACTGTTGTATGAGCTTGTTAACACGATAACTTAAAAACTGCCTCAAGGGTTTTAATGAAACTTGGTATATAGCTTCTGTGGGAACAAACAAACAACCAACAAAAACCAACAACCAAACAACAACCAACAATACAACAGGTTCATCCAAGGAAAATGGACCAGCTGGACTTTTCAGCTCTTGATTGACTCTTGATGGCCGTGTTTAACTGATAACGGGGGGGCGGGGGTTGGCTGTAGAGAATATTTGGGCTATGCACACTGCTCTAGTTTGCCATTCCGTAAGTACTTCATATAAAAAATACAGGCAGCAACGCGGAGTAGCCAGTTTTGTTCTGGTCAAGACAATTTTTTCTTGTTTAAATCGGTAATACTGCAACGTATTTCTGCAAAATTTTCCATTTTTAATGTTTGATTCCTTGTCGAGCGCATGCCCCAGTGTCCACGGGGTTGTACGAGAGAATCTGGTCTTCTGATACATCTGTAGTATCGGGTATTCGTAGTTAATACCATAGCGTGTCTGACGATTTTCGATTGCGGTGCGAATGATTTACAACAATCTTTCCAGGTCCACATTTTGTACAGTGTCTAATATACTATTGGTTTTTACTATTATCTATCTTCCCCTAATGCAACATGCATGTAACTCTCAAGCTCAAGACGATCTCTTGTATCAACTCTGGGAACAATAGTATCCACAGCATCTCTTCGAAAAATGACTTGTGCTGCACGAGTTCCCTATGTATGCTTTCTTCTTGTTAGATTTGGTTTGCTTCCGATGAATAACGACAGAGATATGGCACACACAAATGTGGATACAAAAATGACTAAATCCAAAGACGTAAAAACGTTGAAATTTTCACTTATTTTTGCACAATCGAAAAATAACCGCCGTTGCACAACTTCACTCCAAATACTTTCTTCCTGACAGATGTGGTTTGCTTCCGATGAACAGTAACAGAGATATGGCGCGCACAAAACTGCGGACAGACGGACGAACTGAAAACTATACCCCTCCATTGACAAGTTTTCATCAAATCGAACGTAACAACGACGTTGCACTCGTTCAATATACGTTGTATTAACAGCATGCAAAACGAAAAAGGAAAAACCAACAATAGTTTTCGAATTACAGCGCGGACACGAGGTGGTATGCTACACCTGACGGACGGACAGACAAGGTGAAAACTTTTCCCATCCATTACACTTGGGAAAATGCAGAGGTGTTCTCTAAATAGATGTTCTACATTGATTTTTTAATGAAGAAATCATAGCAACTAGGACCAAAGCTTGTTCCGTCACGGATGTTGCTCTTAAACAGGAGGTGTTCCTTGAGGTGTTATAGTATATGTTACAGGGATTATGTGTTATTAGGGATTTCACAAAATTCCTACGAAATTCGTATAAGTTTATGTTTGCAATAACAGAATTTGCATACGAAAATATCGATCCTGAGGAAAACCTAGATTTACGAAAAATTCCCAAAAAGCAACAAATTTCCGGGTAAAAATTATTTCAATGCCGGACCTGTATTATTCAGCATCTGCGATGACGAACACAAGAGGATATTTGAAAGAATTTACATTAGTCTCGGCAAAATACAAATCTAAACTCTCATTTTATTGAATTTTTGTAATTTTTTAGGGTGAGGGTACAAAAGCTCAGGTTGGCGTGCGAATTTTTCATCAATTCGCTAATTATTGCTAGTTTCGGTGTCCAGGGATGTTAATCCTCCATTTAAACCTTTTGCGAGCAGGATCGGAAGTGGTCACCAAAAAGTGCCCCGTTTCCCCCACCCCTGTTTTTGTGCCCGTTTTGACCAATTTTTAAAATGCTTCTCCTCCTACAGTTTTACTCCCATCGTTTAGATGTTACACAGGAATGTTCCCCAGGGGTTTGCCTACCTGGCGTTTTTTTTTTTCACGGTTCGCCAAAAACTTCCGAAATGGCGGATCTTTGAAGTTTGGCAAAAATTTGAATAAATGGTAGTAAATAACTGATTTGTCAAACCATTCATTTCTCTCAGTCTTTTTCAAATAGTTATAAAATTTTAATCGAAAGTTTCTTAGGTGCTTCTCCACCTGGACTTTGCTTTTTTACGCAAATGACAAAAAATGCCGAAATGGTGGAATTTAAATTTTTTTGTAAAATTGTGTAAATGTCGATAAATACGTGAATCGTCAAAACCCAACCTCTCCAACATCCCTTTTCGGGTAACTTCCACGCTGGAAAACGCGTTTTGTGTATTAAAATTATGAAAAAGTCACGTTCAGAAACAAAGTTCTTCATTTTTTTGGCCTAACAGTATTCGTTTCTGAGTTTTTCTCTCTCTTCTTGTTTGGTAACTCGGCAGGTTATTTTTTTTCCTGTTTTTTAGCATTTTACACATGCCAAGTGTATTTAATACCGTATTAACACCGTATCAGGGCAAAATGTTTACTTTTCAGCTCGGAGTCCCTCGGGAAAATAATTGTTACATTGTTCAACTTCTTTTCACCCTTTGTTGCAAGAGAATTGAAACATTATTGATTTCTGTGACATTTGAATAATCGGTAGTCTATTTCGGAATAGCCTGCCAAAAATATCTGGGATCTTATTTGCAGGATTCGTGCTAAGTCCTGGAAAATGAAACGGCCAACAAAAAGGCCTATATATAGGCATCCATTACCTAGATTTTATAAAGACAAATAAAAAAGACGTTTCACTGAATTATTCTATTATTTACCCTATTTAAGCCTGGAATTTTTTTTCGGTGAATTATCAATTTCCAGCACTTTCCAGGACTTTTTTTTTATTCCCCCATGAGGCTGTGTCGTGTAAGGTTGTGTCACGTGAGCTTGTGTCGCGTGAGGCTGTGTCGTGTGAGGTTGTGTCACGTGAGCTTGTATCGCGTGAGGCTGTGACGCGTGAGCTTATGTCGTGTGCGGTTGTGTCACGTGAGCTTGTGTCGCGTGAGGCTGTGCTTATGCCAGTCGCATGGCAGAAGTCATGAAACACTCCCTCATAGACGACAGTCATGTCTGTCTCACGCAGTCGGAAGGAAGTTGAGAATCTGGGACGTTTGATTCTCTCCAAGAAGTACAACGCCCATTTTCTATTTTTAGATCACTGTCTTAACTGACTGATTGAGCTGGCTGATTAAGCTGGCTGATTTCACTGGGTGATTTACTTGACTGATATTTCCATGCCTTATATCTAAAAATTCTACACTTGAAACTGAAGTTTTGGATTGTTTTTCATAAATTCCCAAACAATGCCATGATCATGGTGTTATACGTTTTACGTCCTGCATATTTCATCTGAAGGCGTACCATCGTTGATTTTGGAGGCAAAAGCTTATGGTGTAAGCTTCATCCATATCTCCGTATGGCGTTACGTAGCTTAGGTCTGATAATGCTAAATCCGTTGAAGTGGCTGCCGGTGTTTTTGTTTTTTTTTTTTCATTAAGTGGCACCTTGATGAATCAAAAGCTCATTTAATGGGTGTTTTTTTATGGTTAATTGAATAAGCAATATCAGATGTTTAGCCCCGCCCACGTGCCGTATTATGTTGCTTTGAAAATGTGTAAATAATGAAGAAATGTAATGGAAACTGTATTTGTCAATCAAAAGTAAAAGTGGTAAATGTATGTAGGCGAAAATACAGGATATTTGACTTGCTACCGTTGTGAACGACCCGTATGTATGTGCCAGAATGAGAGATGTTTGACGTGTGTGTACATACGACTCGTATCTGTGAGCGAGGAATGCACAGATATTCTCTTCCTCCATTTCTTCCCCCCCCCCCCACCCCCGCCCCCATCCCCACCCTCTAACCCTCTAGCCGGATGTCTTATGAAGTCAAGTGTCATGTGTCATGTGTCATGTTGCAGATTGAGAGTCACAGGCGAGATGAGTGTGAGGAAGCCCCCGTCACGTGCAGCTTCTACGCCGTTGGTTGCGTCACGAAGGTGGGCATGGCTGGTGGCTCGAAATGGGTTTGGGATGGAAGGGTGTTGGTGGGCGTGGTCACGCTGGTGGAGGGAAATGGGCAAGGGGTGGAAGGAGGTTGGTGGGCGTGGTCACACTGGTGGAGGGAGATGGGCAAGAGGTGGAAGGGGATAGGGCGGTGAAAATGTGTTATAAATAAAGACAATTATATATTGTTCAATGTGTACAGATTTTCCTTTAACACTTTTAATTAGTAGTAGTAGTAGTAGTAGTAGTAGTAGTAGTGGTAGTAGTACTAGTAGTAGTAAATAGGATTTAATTCAGGAAGAAAAGGCAGTTAAGGCTTGCTAGTAATTCAGTAAAGTCATATTTAGCCAGTCTTTTTTTTTTATATTTCAGCTGCAGCGCAAATCACTGCAGAAGCACAACGAATCCAACATGCAGACTCACTTAGATATGCTCATGCAGAAAATGAACCAGTTCCTGGCCACAATCCACTTGGAGACTCCGGCCACAGGTACAGCCACAGCCGGCGCCAGACCTTATTCTAGTCAGTTCTCGCGCCAGGACGAGAGCAGCCGGTATCCTGCCGCGGTAGCTAAGCAACCGTACAGCTCGAACAAGCAAGCTGTACCCGGCAGCTGGGAGGAGTTAGGAAGCTCGGTGACGTGTCAGCGAATGGTGCAGGCTGGGGACCCGCCCGTGGGGCCGTCTTACGCAGATGGCTTTTCGGATGCGGATAGTTTGAAACCTTCATTTTTTGACGACCTGGACGAAAAACGAAAGCATCAGGATGGGCAGCTAGTGAAGCACGAACAACAGCTGTTAGCGCTCAGCGCCAAAGTCGATTCACTTGAAAAGAAACTACGTGATCAGACATCGGTCATTTCGCAGAAAGATGACGTCATTTCCGCCCTCGAATCGCGCCTGTGTAACGGTGTTTTCTATTGGCGGATAAAAGAATTCAGCACTCAGCGACAAGAGGCTAAGGCGGGCTTGGTTACTGTACTACACAGCTCTGGATTCTATACGAGTTGCCATGGCTACAAGCTCTGCATCCGCGCCAATTTAAATGGCGTGGATGGCGGGAACGGGTCACATATATCCTTATTCATACATTTTATGCGCGGTGATTTTGACGATATTTTAGACTGGCCTTTTAAAGGCCGCATCACATTGACAATCTTAGACCAAGGTGAGCACAAACAGCACATTGTTGAAATACTTGAATCCAAGCCCAATTTAGCGGCTTTCCAGAGACCGCATTCGAACCGTAACCACAAGGGTTTCGGATACATCGAGTTCGCGCCTATTGGACTCATCGAGAACTCGTCATACGTGAAAAATGACACGCTCATCATCAAAGCGGAAGTGACGGAATTGTAGGACGGTATGGTCACGTGACCGCGGCGTGATTTCGTCATGTGAGGCTGCTGAGATGTGCGCCCTTAGAAAAGGAAAGTGGTGTTAGGACAAGTAGTGCGTAGTCTCTACCACTGCCCCCTCCCCCCATCCCCCGCCATCCCTCATCCCCCACACCTCCCTACCTCCCGCCCATCAAAGACACGAAACTTGTACGGTTTTGCACTGTGATGACGTCATCGTGTTGGGCGCGAGACGCTATTTTGGTCTTTGACCCGGTCATTTAATGCACCGTATGAGAATTTTCAAAACATTGATATATATGTAGGGGGGGGGGGGGGCTGCGTGCGCTTTTCATTGATCTAAGGATCGGAATATTGGCCCTGAAAGAAAGGACAAAAGTAGATAGCGCCCGGCCTCGGACCCTGGGCAAAGCAGGGAGTCTTGATTCTGAAGCGGACTCAAGAAGTGACGTAGATACCACGTCACAATACAAAATGGCGGCGGGGCTGGCTAGACTGTAAGACAGCGCTGCGTGAAAAAAGCGCGTCAAGAGAAATGGCGTGAACTTTGTGCAGGCTGTGGTTTTTATACGAGAGCACGGTGAGCACGTGTGGGTTACAGGTGTGGGGTACAGGGAGTGGGTTACATGTGTGGGGGGTACATGTGTGGGTTACATGTGTTAGGTACTTGTGTTGGGATATATGTGTGTGGGGGGGGGGGCGTACACGTGTGGGGTACAGTAGTGGGTTACATGTGTAGGGTACAGGTGTGGGTTACATGTGTGAGTAACATGTGTAGGTTACATGTGTGAGGTACGTGTGTGGGGTTGTGTGGGTTACGTGCTCGTCAATTAGGAATATACACGCAAAAGAGAAGGAAATGGTTTCAGTTGAGGATTTGACAAACAGAGAGTGAGTCATCGCGGATATTTGAATGAACCTTGTCCGCTGAGAAAAGTGACCTTCTGTCGAGTAGACAACCAGGCGGTCTAAATACGGAAGTGGAGAGTGTCTCTTATTTATAGCGCAAATGTGTTCGTTCATTTCCGGTGCTCAAGCCACTGGGCAAATAAATAGCACCCCCGCCCCCACCCCCCTCTCCGCCCTTCAGGGTGTCAGTTAAACTTTGCTTATTAAACAAAATACAGCTTAAATATAATGCTTGAATGGCAATATTTAACACCTGACTTTCAACCGATTTAGGAATTGATATGGTTGAGAAAGCGTGCAGAAAAAGAAAGAGATTTCCATGGGAGCTGTGCGGAAAATAAAACTTTCTGAGTGTCAAATGATAAAAATGGCTTCCGGGTGCCAGCAATTGTGTGGTGGAAACAAGAACGGGCTTATTCGCAGGAAACGGCCATTGAAAAGCTTACTGCTGCAATCAACGGGTGTATTTGTGTGTGTATGGGTGTGTTTTTTTTGGGGGGGGGAGGGGGGGCAGCTGCGGGGGGGGGGGGGGGGAGCGATTCGGTTTGTTTGTCTGAAACTCCGGCGGCGATTTCATGCATATTGTTTAAGCGCACGCGCCATAATGATGCCAATGATATGCGAATGTAATGTCTTCTCCGGCGCGCACTGCTAGCCAAGTCGCGTCTTCTCCGCCGCGCACTGCTAGCCAAGTCGCGTCTTCTCCGGCGCGCACTGCTAGCCAAGTCGCGTCTTCTCCGCCGCGCACTGCAAGCCAAGTCGCGTCTTCTCCGGCGCGCAATGCTAGCCAAGTCGCGTCTTCTCCGGCGCGCACTGCTGGCCAAGTCGCGTCTTCTCCTGCGCGCACTGCAAGCCAAGTCGCATCTTCTCCGGCGCGCACTGCTAGCCAAGGTGGCGTTTTTTTTTTTTCGGCGCGCATTGCTGGCCAAGTAGCGTTTTTTTTCGTGTATTTGCAAGTCAGGGTTTTAATCCACATGAAAGAGCTGCGTTGATGGATTCAAATACTTCAAAAAAAAAAAAAAAGACAGAAATGACCAATATATATTTATGACAAAGCAAACTTTTTGCGGAAAGTGATTTTATCAAGTCGCTGGTTATTTCATGTTTTAAGTGATTTACTGTTGATTTCATATAAATGGTCGTGAAGGCACATTTCATGCAGTGTTGGAATTAAGGAACTAAATCAGTGCGCGAAAACCGCGCACTCATTTTAGAACTGTGCGCGATTTTCGGGTTTTAGTGCGCGATTTTCAGATATTGATTAAAAAAGTGAAATTTACAGTTAACACGCTTATCTACTAATTCTTATTGCTTAATGTTCTATTTTTTTCCGTCTTTTGTGATTCTTTTAATCATTTTTTTCCAATCCACTGGTTACGCTGTATGTTCTCTGATTTTCCACGAACAGAATGTAGTCTGAAAATTGAGGTCTTTCAGTAGGGGTCCTACTGCCTTGATAACGCTTAAAGTATCCACTTATTCCGGGAGTAAGTCTGTTTGTGAACCGACATTTTGATATCATTTTGAAGAGAAAAACAGCGCTTAAACATCCGATGTGTGAAGCGGCAAGGTTAGTGTGAGTGCTGCGAGTTTTATAAGATTCGTCAACTCTACTTTATGACACCTGTACATAAGTGACCAAAGGTTTGTTAAAAAGAAAGGATAGATTACGTTTAAAACCCAGTCAGTACAATTTAAAATGTTGTCAGTAGCGCTTATAAACTTTTAAAATCAGTTTCAAGCGAACCTCCTCATACGGGTCTTACGTTAACTGAGCATAGCAATTCTTTAGCTAAACTGACACACTGAGCATGAGAAACACTGATAAAAGAATCAAGGAATTTTACAAAATAGCTTAGAATAAAAAAAATACGTACCTGTGTTGTCACGTGAGTATCTTTGGTTCAAGACAAGCCGTTTTGCCACTGTCTACTTATTGTGGTCCACAAGTGGAGGCCATCCCCTTTTATTTCATAGGATGTTCCAAGCTTCGTGATATTGCTATTTCCCCAGCCTTCCAATTCCCCTTTGGACAACAGCGAAATTGGGCGCATAAACAAGCAAAAGACCTGATTAAGCCTGTGCTCGCTTCTGGAAATCTTTTTCTGATGTTATTAATAAGGTTTTTGTAAGAAATCAATTTTCAATTTTCGCAACCTCTGTTTTGGCTTTTTCGTTGAAGTCTGAAATATGGTGACCTTTCTAGGTCTTTCGGCGTTCCCCATCACTGGACAGATCAGAATAAAATCAGTCATATTTTTACCTTGCGAATTTTCGCTTAGTTTAGTAACGAGTGAATTTTCATCAAGGCGAAGCGAAACAATTGTTCCATGTAGTTCATAAATGCGGTGTATTTATCGTTAAATTATTTACCAAACAATGGTGTGTAAAATAAATTTCGGTCCTTAGCGCATTTTCAGTGTGCAAAAACCGCGCACTGTTTTTGAAACAGTGTGCTAATTTCACATCGATGCGCAATCGCGCACATTGCGCACCTTAATTCCAACACTGTTTCATGGAATGTTTTGAAACAATGGTCATGAAGGCACATTTCGTGGAATGTTTTGATGTATCTGTGCAATGTTCTCATGTTGAAACTGTACTGGGCCATTTTGTTGGGTACAATCAATATTTCTAAAGCATTCCATTTCATTGTGTAAAGAAAGCACTGTTTAAATATGAGGGAGAGTTTGCACACCGTGAATGTTTTCTCTCTCTCTCTCTCTCTCTCTCTCTCTCTCTCTCTCTCTCTCTCTCTGTCTCTCTCTCTCTCTCTCTCTCTCTCTCTCTCTCTCTCCCTCCCTCCCTCCCTCCCTCTCTTTCTCTCTCTCTCTCTCCTCTCCTCTCCTCTTTCTCTCTCTCTCTCTCTGCGCTGTTTTTAGATTTTTGCTATTTTGGCCTTCCTAGTATTCAGCTGATTGTTGCATTACATCAGAAAAACTCGTGCCAAAAGCCCGAAATTGTGTGCAAAAATTACGCTGAAGTGAAAGAGCGTTAACCTGACCGCCGTGAATTAAGAACGCATTTTCTCAGAAACGATAATTTCTTTTGGCTGCGTTTCAGAATGAGCTCATCAATAAGGACTCAGTGGACTTAAGTGAACCGTATAATGGTTCTCGGCATTCAACTCAAGAACCTTAATTTACAACTAGATCCTTATTTCGCCAGCGAAATGTTAAACACTTGACAAAAATTAAAACGCAAAAATACTTCCTTCAATGGGTTATTTCATGAATAATATATATTTTATTTTGCAAACAACACAGCTTGAATACGTCTTGTAAGCCGAGCAGTGTTTGGATTTTCTTAGCTTAAGGTTTTATTGACTGAGCAGGCATACACCGTGTTATCTATTTACGTAGTGAGAGCTCGCACAAAGCTCAGTAACTGTGTTCTGTGATGTACGTTAAATGCACTGCATTTACTTGCAAAAATACTCTTTTCACATGGCGTTTTAACAAAGAAAACGAAATCGAAGACGAAAATAAAAAGTGACATGCACACGTTCAGATCAAGCTCTTCATAAGTCCCAAGTTTCATGGTCCTAGGGCCCATAGTGTCAGAGAAGAAGAAGACACAAAAAAATCGGAAAAACTGTCAAGAAGAAACAAAGGACGAACGGCTGCTCGCACAGATTCATATAACTCTTGCAAGCCAAAGGCTTAAGTGTTAAATATGTACTGTAGTCAATGAAGAATTAGAACTCTCTTAGATGCAAGCTCTATTATTAAATAATAAAATTTAATAATAGAGCTTAGTCCAGATAAAATTAGACCAGGTGTTTTCCTATTTGACATTTTGAGATTTTAGGATTTATACCAGATAATAATGTTTTAAACAGGTTTGAAATAATAAACAATATATGAGTGATGTTCGCGATTCAGAGTGACTGGCAGGTGTCAGATATGACACGCTGAGGGCACTGACACTTCTGTACGCTTGCCATTAGAGTTATCTTCCCTCCCTCCCATTCCGGGTAGGGGGATGTTCTTGGATTTATATCACCCCCAACCCTTCCCCCCTCCCCCCCCCCCCCCCCCCCGGCCACCGCACCCACCTGAAAAAAGAAAATCTGTGAAAGTTTTTTTTTTTTCTTTCCAATTTGTAAGGCCCGTGCGGATTGATGACATCAGGTGTTGTCCAATCAGAACTGCCGTGACAAAATTTGACTCAGTCTGATTGGACAACGATTGAAGTTGTTACCCAAAACGAACAGGCCCATAATAAACTACTGTCCATTTGATTCGTTTATTGAAGACTTAAATACACGAGTTGTACCCAAACAGCGGTGCTTGATATAATGTCTTACTCGCTTACACAGACTTACTTGCAAAAAAAAAACGAAAAAAAAGGAAAGAGAGAGAGAGAGAGAGAGAGAGAGAGAGAGAGAGAGAGAGAGAGAGAGAGTGAGAGAGAAAAGAAGCATACCACTGGTTCACACTACAAAATACAGCGAGGTCCCTGGGACGGCGCAGGGCTAAAGCCTTGAGGTCCCAGGACAAAAAGAATGTAGGCCCAACCAACACTAACCTCCATTACCTTGTACAAACACACCTGGCATTTCTAGCATATCTTAAAAGTAAAACAGAAGTAATAAAAAAGTAAATAAATAAAAGGCTTGTCTTATCTGAGAAATTATTT
>OX457032.1:32802173-32875865 GCA_949752745.1 Protula sp. h YS-2021 | reverse complement strand
AGCAGTTAGGTCAAGCAAACTCCTAGCAAGAACAAGTGCGCGTCATGCAAAAGGCGCCCCGTGTTTATATCCGTGCTGCTCGGCAGCTAGCCGCAGGTCCTCGTACACATTCACGTCCTCAATGGCCACGGGTATCTGCAAGTAAATCGTCGCAGGCAGACAATACCCATGACATGCATTTCTTGCCAACAATACCCACAATGCCGTGTTATGTAACATGAAGAATGGAGCAAACTGAAAATACACACACAAAAGTACTTTCGACCCACTATAAAGGTGTTAAACAGAGAAGGTTATGAGTTGTTGTTTTATTTCATGACTGCCAGTACGCGTAGAAAGAAAACAGTAGTATTTTAACTGGTTGAAAATAATTTACGCCCGGTAAATACCGAAAGCCGTACTCGCCGCTCTGCCAGTATCGAAAACGTCACTACGCGATACTGAAAGTGTGTACTTGATATCGCCATAACAACGTAACTACGTGACAAAGCATCGCTGGGGACTGCCAAAACATATCTGTTCATAAAGAATATACTTGTACCAAAAATCATGAAAAAAAACATAAAACCACACGCGTTTTGACTGATTCGAAGCTCCTCACTTGGCCTTGTGCATTGTTCACACTCGCCTTTCAGGTTCATGCTACAGACTGCGGGAGGGGTTTATCGGATCAATCCTTCCGAACCCGATTGCTAAGCTTAAGCGGTTTAGAATACGTACTTGGAAAGTTCATCACAATCATTTACAATTATCATGCACTCCAAGCTTTAAACCTACATATTCACACCCCTCCACCAATCCCCCCTATAACTCCACACAGTTCAGATAGAACTTGCCCCTTGTAACATGGCAATATTGACACGCCGTAAGTATTCCCACCCCCTTCGCCCCCCCCCCCCCCCGTCAGAGCACCGTCCCTCCCCTTCCCCAAGCATTTAGCACCATGCTAACAATAACACAACTAAACCCCACCCTTATTCAACCCCTCCCCTCCCCTCCCCCTTCCCGCCATGGCACAGTTCCGCCCCTCCCTTTCCCAAACATTTAGCATCAGATATAAAAAAAAAGACATAATACTGACAATAACAAAACAAAACTCCACCCTTCTTCAACCGCCCCCCCCCCCCCCCGCCGCCCCTCCCTCCCAAAAAAAAGTCAGTTTTACCTTATAAGGTTTGCCCTGTATCATGGCGGCGAGGGTATTCCTCGCCACTTTCCCCGAGCGCGTTTCGGCAGCTTCTTCACAAACAGTACATCTTTGAGTGTGGCAATGGGCCCGACATTCTCCCTCACCATCTGCTTGATCTCCTGCGTCAGGGTCTGCTTATCTTTGCTTATCTCTACAAGATAAATGTAGAGATAACAGCACTCCGTTACAATCAGCCAATATTTAAGGGTTGGGGTGGGTCAATTCAACCCAATATTTCCCGGAATGATCAATACTCATTTTTTTTTTGTCTTTTTTTATCAAAATGATAAAACATTACAAAATTTATTATTAAAAAATTTAGTAGTTTTACAATATTTTTTACGGACGGTCCTATCACCGGAAGTAAAGAATCAGAAACATCGGACAAGCTTCCGGTCCAAGAGCGGCATGTTGTGTGCGACTCACACATAGCATGAATCCAAGCACCGCACAAGCACCATCACATACCGTGACAGAGCTACTGCAATCACGCACCGTGACCCCCCTATTGCAATCACGTACTGTGACCCACCTACTGCAGTCACGTACTGTGACCCACCTACTGCAGTTACGCACCGTGACCCCCTACTGCAATCACGTACTGCGACCCCCTACTGCAATCATGTACTGTGACTCACCTGCAGTCACGCACCGTGACTCCTCTATTGCAATCAGGTACTGTGACCCCCCTATTGCAATCACGCACCGTGACCCCTTACTGCAATCACGTACTGTGACTCACCTACTGCAGTAACGCACCGTGACCCACCTATTGCAATCATGTACTGTGACTCACCTACAGTCACGCACCGTGACTCCTCTGTTGCACATAGGTACCGTGACCCCCCTATTGCAATCACGCACCGTGACCCCCCTACTGCAATCACGTACTGTGACTCACCTACTGCAGTCATGTACCGTGACCCACCTACTGCAGTCACGTACTGTGACTCACCTACTGCGGTCACGCACTATTGCAATCACGTACTGTAACTCACCTACTGCAGTCATGTACCGTGACACAGCTACTGCAATCACGCACCGTGACCCCCGTATTGCAATCACGTACCGTGACTTACCTACTGCAATCGCGTACTGTGACCCACCTACTGCAGTCACGCACCGTGACCTCCCTATTGCAATCACGTACTGTGACCCACCTACTGCAGTCATGTACCGTGACCCACCTACTGCAGTCATGTACCGTGACCCCCCCTACTGCAATCACGCACCGTGACCCCCGTATTGCAATCACGTACCGTGAATCACCTACTGCAATCACGTACTGTGACCCACCTACTGCAGTCACGCACCGTGACCTCCCTATTGCACCCACCTACTGCAGTCATGTACCGTGACCCACCTACTGCAGTCATGTACCGTGACCCACCTACTGCAGTCATGTACCGTGACCCACCTACTGCAGTCATGTACCGTGACCCACCTACTGCAGTCTTTATCGCTACGTACCGTGACCAATGACAACGAATGCCAAAGGGATGTGGCCCTTGATCGTGTCCGGAAGACCCACCACTGCGGCCTCCAGAATATCCGGATGGTGTGCACACGCCTCCTCCAACTGCCCCGACGACAACCTGAACGCCAAACCTTATTTTCTAACAATTATGTTTTATATATTTCTTAACCCTTCCCTTCCTCCCCTTCCTCCCGTTTTTTTTTTTTTTTTTTTTTATTTCTTAAACGAACAGATAAATAACATTCTTATTGACGTAATAACAGCAGCCTTTAAAATAGTCACTTTGTCAATTCTTTGTTTATCAAATGTCAAGCAAAACGAGGTGACCCTGACCTGTGTCCAGCCACATTAATGACGTCATCGGTGCGTGACATCACAGCGATGTTCCCCTTATCGTCACGAAATCCTGCGTCCATCGTATCGTAATATCCCTGCAGCACAGCTTCCCATATAATTATCGCTTTATTAACAGTAGGGACGGTATTTTTACCCAGACCGAATTCGAAATTTTTAGATAAAAAAAAACCCGTTTCGGTTTGTTGTTTTTTTTTTTTTTTTTTTTTTTTTTTGACGAATCACCATGCAGCGGAGTTATTCGAGGACGTCACACCGGAAGTTCTTTCTGCACGCTCCTCGCTAATTGGACCCTCACCCCCCCCCCCAAAAAAAAAAAGAACGTTCAGTTATTTCATGAAATATTGACAGGAAATCTTTCCCTCTTATCTGTCTGGCAGCTAAAATTCTTAACACCTCACGGATACATAATTCAAATTTTATGTTGAAAAAACAAAAACAAATGGAACGCGGATTTCAAATCAAATGGCTTGCTCTACGGGCAAAAAAAAAATGCACAGCAAAGTATATCAGTACAGTTCACGTCCATCAGCGAAACCAACCTCATATTTCGTGAAGTACGTTTCTTTGAAGCGATCGGGGCTTTTGTGTAATGTTGAAAAACACGACGGAGGTAGAGGCAGCCTGAAAAGGACCAATCAAAATCAAGTATATGCGTCACGTGATCCGACACCGTACGATAGTCAATCGATAGTCAATTGACGGTCAATTGCGATTTGTAATCAGTGGGTATATAATACTTTCCAATTAAAATATATTTCTATATTAATCAAAAGTTTAAACTGATTCCTGATAATTTCTATTTCACGAAAATTGTAAAAACCACACTCTCATTGATCACTCATTCAAAGGGTGAACATTCTTATTAATTCTATTTTTACATCACAAGTCTCTTACTAATCAACAACACCTGCCGAACATCACTAAAAATAGCTACTCCACAATGAATTAGAGGCCTACTTGGCTATAATCTGACCGAGTTCGCCGGCCTCGCATTCCGTCCCATCTTCTCGTACAATTCTTACTAAAACAGCATACATTTGTATGATACAGGGTTTTACATCAACTTGTCTTGGCACCTGACCGATCGGGCCGCTAATTTGGAGCGGTTAAAATTTATCCGCCCGAGGCGACTCTTTATTTGCCCGGGCAGGTGGGGCAGTCATTAATGTAAAGCCCTGCTGACGTTATTTTTCGCCCGCCCGGGCAGGTCGGACAGACGTTAATGTAAAGCCCCAAGTTAATGCCATAAGCCATGGAAATTTCATATTTACTGTGCCTTTGACATGAAACTGGGACAGCAGAAATTCAAAATAAATACCTGTGTTCCATGGCGCAATTTTTAACTTGGGTACATTTTAATATCACGTATCTAAGAATTTAATATCATGTAATTAAGACGATATTTTTTGGCAGCTTATCCAGGAAGAGACTATCGATAATTGAAATGTCGTATGGATCAAAAACGCTTTTATTTTTGTTATACCAAAGTGTGAAAAGACGTAAATTCGTATCCTCTGGCGGAAAGAAAATTGAATTCAAAATCAGCTGTTTTGTTAAAATGTTGGCATTTTTTAATTTTTAAAACATATTTTTACTTTTATTTTTTTCTATTTCTTAGCCAATAATTATATTATTTACATAGTATACAACCTGAACTGGTTGAATAATGAAAAAGTTTCGATTTCTGTGACATTCTATTTGTCGGATGTCTATTCCGGAAGAGCAAAACATAAATTATCTGGTTTTTTTTTAATTTGGTTATTCTTTTTTTTCTAAAATACAGTGCTATATCTTCATTTTTGTTAAAAGGTTATTCACACATCCATACTCTTGTAATTGACCCTCCTTTTTTATTGGTTCCCTCTTTCACGGAAAAATAAACATTTTTTTCCTCCTTCATTGATCTCTCTCTCTCTCTTCTCAGTCTCTCTCTCTCTCTATCTCTCTCTCTCTCTCTCTCTCTCTCTCTCTCTCTCTCTCTCTCTCTCTCTCTCTATTCACTATCTATCAGATAGAAAAGAGGGGGCTCAATGCAGGAGTCACGTGACAGCCTTTACTTACAGTCCCATCCAGGCACGGGTTTTCCCGCTGTACCCGCGGGCGGGTGCAAGTCGTCCGTCAAGCCCGCACACGTGGCCGTGATCGCCGAACCCGTCTCTAAAAATAGTAACAGTCAAACTCGACGTTAAATCCTATAATGAAGCCTCAAAAGATTAGCAAATGAAAAATAAAAGCAAGCAAACAAACCTACATTCGAGACAGGTATGGGGCATGTTAAAAGCATTGTTCTTATGTGTTTCGCATGTTTGTTTGCATTTTTTTCTCATTTATTTATTTATATTTATTTAATTGTTATTCTTTGCTTTTCTACTGCAGTTCATCGGTGCAGTAGACTAAATGTTGATAGTTGAGCAGCAGTTTTATGCAAATCGCACACCTTCACCACATCACAGACTGGGCAGTAACATAAAAGATGCCTTTCGTTCATTCGTTTACTCTATTAACATTTCCTCACACGTCATATGTATGATCTGTATATGTGTTTTTTTTTATTAAACTGTTATCTTTTTTTCGTTTCGTTTTGTTTTCCTGACGGTATGACAGCGTAAATCTAATATGTCCCCGAATGAGGCCTGGGTGAGAGTTAGGGCGAGTGAGAGAGTTAGGGCGAGTGAGAGTTACGGCGAGTGAGAGACTTAGGGCCAGTGAGAGAGTTAGGGCGAGTGATAGAGTTAGGGCGAGTGAGAGTTAGGACGAGTGAGGGAGTTAGGCCGAGTGAGAGAGTTAGGGCGAGTGAGAGAGGGCGAGTGAGGGAGTTAGGGCGAGTGAGAGAGTTAGGGCCAGTGAGAGAGTTCCGGCGAGTGAGAGAGTTAGGGCGAGTGAGAGAGTTACGGCGAGTGAGAGAGTTAGGGCGAGTGAGAGAGTTAGGCCAGTGAGAGTTAGGGCGAGTGAGAGAGTTAGGGCGAGTGAGAGAGTTAGGGCGAGTGACAGAGTTAGGGCGAATGAGAGAGTTATGGGGAGTGGGAGTTAGGGCAAGTGAGAGAGTTAGGGCGAGTGAGAGAGTTAGGGGCGAGTGAGAGTTAGGGCCAGTGAGAGAGGGCGAGTGAGAATACCTGTTTGCCACCAGTTATCCAGCGCGGGCACACCAAATCGCGCTCGGATCCACTCAAGAGTTTCCGCGTCGCAGTGTTCTCCCGCGACGTACATGGCGCGCAAACTGCAACACAACGCGTGCCGGTTTCATCACTGTACTGACAATGTAGCCATATGCTTATCATGTACTTAGCATGTACCTATCATATACTTATCATGTACTGGTCACGGGCTTATCATGTATACCTGTCCTGTACTTATCATGTACCCGTCATGTACTTATGTACCTGTCTAAGCTTACTGTAACCCGACGAGTATTTTGGCATAGAAACATTTCAAAAATAAAAATATTTACATAAACACAATTACATATTTTCAATATATATTCTTTTCTCCATGCATTTCATACAGCAGCAGAAAAGTGCAGCCCATGTGAGGCGGGAAAAGTGCAGCCCATGTGCCGCGGGAAAAGTGCAGCCCATGTGCCGCGGGAAAAGCGCAGCCCATGTGAGGCGGGAAAGTGCAGTCCATGTGCCGCGGGAAAAATGCAGTCCATGTGAGGCGGGAAAGTGCAGCCCATGTGCCGTGCGAAAGCGCAGCCCATGTGAGGCGGGAAAGTGCAGCCCATGTGCCGCGGGAAAGTGCAGCCAACGTGCCATGGGAAAAGTGCAGTCCATGTGCCGCGGGAAAGCGCAGCCCACGTGCCGCGGGAAAAGTGCAGCCCATGTGAGGCGGGAAAAGTGCAGCCCATGTGCCGCCGGAGAGCGCAGCCCATGTGAGGCGGGAAAGTGCAGTCCATGTGCCGCAGGAAAGTGCAGCCCACGTGCCGCGGAAAAGTGCAGCCCATGTGCCGCGGGAAAGTGCAGCCCATGCGCGCGGGAAAGCGCAGCCCATGTGCCGCGGGAAAGCGCAGCCCATGTGCCGCGGGAAAAGTGCAGCCCATGTCCGGCGGGTAAGCGCAGCCCATGTGCCGCGGGAAAAGTGCAGCCCATGTGCGGCGGGAAAGCGAAGCCCATGTGCCGCGGGAAAGTGCAGCCCACGTGCCGCGGGAAAAGTGCAGCCCATGCGCGCGGGAAAGCTTTTAGACGTGGCAGCAAGTACTGTCCATTAGTGCAAAACTAATGACGTAAATCACAAAGTAAAAAAAAACCTGTCTTACTGAGATATGTCGTAACCTTGACTATAAACTCCATCCTCGTCCTGCGTAAAAACATACATATGTCTTGTGAGACATCGTCATAGAAACATAACACATTCAAAGAGTAACAACGTTCAAATAATACCATAAAGTGGGAAACTAATCACACAGCTTGATACGTTAATGGTAAGTAAACAAAACCAGCAAACACTTAACTGCGGGACTAAATCACACAAATAACTTTCTAACGGCAAAATGCAAATCGCTCATAGCATCACCGTGTGTCGCTTATAGCATCACCGTCTGTCGCTTATAGCGTCATGCGTAGCTGAGGTCGCTTATATCATTCAGCCTGCTCAATGCTAACATACCAAGAACAACTGAGCGATAAATAAGGATCTGAACGACTGAAAAACACACACACAAACACAAACAAAAACACATGCTAGGTTAACCAATCCAACGTGAACAGGCCTTTTGGGTCACGTGCCCTGTAGCGTAGCAACCAGTAAGAACTCACCTCCTTTCTGAGTGCGCGCAGTGCTGTGGGCGCCGTGAACATGCCGGCTACCTTATGATCGGCTAGTATCCTGTAGTACGCACTAGGATCAGGCGTGCCCACGGGCTTACCCTGTGACAAACAGTCCGGAACTCAGTCAAAACCAGTTCTCAGTTTCGGTCACCGCTCAATGAGAAAACAGTTACATTTCAAATCGAGGGGGAGTTTGTTAGGTAATCAGTTAAAAGACTTAACTGTACAGCTTGTACCAAAGTTCATAACCAAGGTAAACGTCAGACTTCGATCAATAAACTGCAATTGCTACAATCATCGGAGTACATTCTTTATTTGTACATAAAGTTACGACTTGATCATACCATAGTTCTAATCACGTACATTCTTCACTGTTCAAGGTTCGTACCTCAGTTTACTGATATTCTTTACCATTTAATGTTTACCGAGAATAACTTTCTTGAGAAAATGTGTCCTTGACCTAAAATTATCTTGTAACCAAGTAACAAGCCTGAGTATTTTATTGGCTACCAGCGTACGTTGTCGGAATGACGCAATCTTTCTCTTACCTCGAAAACAATGGTTGTATTGCCTGCAAGTAAGGGTCCATACGCGATGTATGAATGCCCAACAATCCAACCCAGGTCTGACGCGGCTAGCCACACCTCGCCTACAGTTCAACGAGCATCCATTATAGATCGTGTGTACTACATGAGGTACCTGTATCGCTTAGCTCAATACCTGCTGCATCTTGAAAGTCTAAATCCTTATGTGAAATGTTGTGGAAACGCGGACAAATCACCTGTGGTATGTAGTACTGGCGGGGAGCAACCGGAAATAGTTTTGCGCCCATTTTCTGGCTGTGACGTCATTGTGTACCGCGACATTGTCACAAGATAACGGAAAATGTATGGCCCCGTCATTTCATATCTGGATCTGACCAATCAGGGAGGCTCTTCAATAACCACCCACACAGATCAAAGAACACCATCCCTGGACCTGACCAATCAGGGACCTCTTCAATAACCACCCACAGTGATCAATGAACACCATCCCTGGACATGATCAATAACCCACATGTACCGCATCTGTAACAAACCGATGTGTTTAAAATGATACCCAGGGATCACCACTGCGCTGAACATATCTCCCCATTTCTTGGAAGTTTAGATACACTTGGGTCACGACCAGAAGCTACCCTGGATCCAGCACCAGACAGGCTCCTGACACACGCACACGACATTTTTACGCACCTGGATCCAGCACCAGACACGCTCCTGACACACACACGACATTCTTACGCACCTGGATCCAGCACCAGACAGACTCCTGACTTTCTTACGCACCTGGATCTAGCCCATACAGTGCCTTCATGGACCATTTCAGCACCACAGCATGGCCCCCACTTGGTCTCACCACAGCCTGTGTGACATCACATACACAACCGTTCTGTATATATTTTTAAAAGTTTTGACCTCTCTTCTTCATATAATCACACAACACACAACCCAAATCGGTATTAAAATTCATACCACTGGCAAAATGGAATATCGATTCCGCCCGAAAAAGTAATCAGTCTTGTTGTACTGAGAAATGATACAGTTATAAATAGGGACTAACAGGGACACCATTTTGTTTACATACGAAGCGGTAAACTAAAACTGAAAAATTATTCCTTTGTGCCCGTTTATTTTCAATAAAGGAAATCAATATTCGAGCAGAGCACAGTAAGGTGACCTTCACCTTGGGTAATCCTGTTGTACCGGATGTGTAAAGCGTATAAACGGGTTGCGTTGCTTCTACAGGGACACAGTCATGACCACGTGACTTTTCAACCGCGTCGGTGTAACTGATATCTCTGCCTGGCCTAAGCTCAGCTGGTGTAAACTAAAATTTTAACAACAAACCCAAGCTTTAAAATAAATCGCAAGAGCAGATTTAGTGTCTGGTGTACTTGTATTTTTTCGCAATTAGTGAAATGTCCTTTGCTCTATGTCAAAGGATTTATTTTTGCAAAAAAAAAAAAAAAACAGTACCGTCAGCATGAAATTGACGCAAGAGCTCAAGAACTTCAAGTGATACTAACGCCGAGCATAAACATACAAAATTCGGTATACACTAGTGATGTGACGGTTTGCCGTTTGGGACGGTTAACCGTGAAGGTGGCGGTTCGGTTAAACCGAACCGTGCTCTGTGGAAAACCGCGGTTCATTTTCGGTTTTTAATTAACATTATTTTTGTTTTTTCTCAGGACCATTTTTAACTGCTATGATTTTTTCAGCTCACTATTTTAGCGCAGCATTATTTTACACTTCCAGATGAGTTCCCTTTTCAGTTAAGCAATGTGTTTACTTATCACGTTCTAGAATAAAAACAGAAGATTAATTGGGATATCTTTAATTTATATATATTTGCATAGTCTGAAGAAAACCGAAACCGAACCGAAAAAACCGCGGATTTTTCTTTAAAAACCGAAACCGAACCGAACCGGACCCATCAGTGACGGATCACATCACAAGTATACACACAGCATATTAGCGAGTAAAATCAGGTAAACGTACAATACATTAAAATTCTCATCCCATTCTTCGACACACAGATACGGTAGTCATAATAATTCGATGGAATATGTGTATTTTTTCTTGCTAAACTGACCACACAATCAGTACAGAAGGCATTGTCCTAGCACATGTTATTTGCTAACCATTGGGTGTTCGGCTCGCTGCAGAATGACGCAGGTCTGTGGCTTACTGTCCGACATGTCGATGGCGCTGTCCAGCAGAGGCTTGTAGTCCACCACACGGCCTGGCTCTATGCCGCAGTTAGCGCTCACGATGACCTTAGGCTGAAAGCAAGAATCGTAAACGATGACCTTAGGCTGAAAGCAAGAACCGCTAACGATGACCTTAGGCTGAAAGTAAGAATCGTTCACGATGGCCTTAGGTTGAAAGTAAGAATCGTTCACGATGACCTTAGACTGAAAGAATGAATTGCTAACGACGACCTTAGGCTGAAAGTAAGACCCGCTAACGATGACCTTAAACTGAGACCAAGAATCGGTAACGATGACATAAATCACCCGGCGAAACATGGCTTAAGGTGCTGGTGAGCAACTGAAAAAATTGCGGAGCAGACATGACTTTGACTTTTGGCCCAGAAAAATAAATCTTGATCCCCCCCCCCCCAAACACCTAAAAATCACGTTTTTGGATCCATTGGCTCTGCACTGATCACAAGACTGACCCTTTTAACCCAAATATAAAGGCACGTCTGACAGGGTTGTGTTTTCGACGGTCCGAAACGTATTTCGGACCGGACAGTGTCCAAAACGTGGTAAAAACCGCCCAAAAGGGTTTTAACCTGTTCAAAACGGTCCGAAACTAAAACAACTAAACTTCTATGGACAAAAGACACTTATTTGAGGTGCTTATTGCTGTCAATTAACAAAAACTAACCTTGGTGCATTTTATGCATAATTTGGAATTAATATTTCTTTGAATTATTTATTATGTACACAATATTTACACAATGTTTTTGCATAGGTCGTATAATTTCACAGGGAAGAAACTTTCCTTATATACAATAGTTACTACACTGGAGCATCAAGATATTAAGCAGATGTCGAGTCGTCTCCGCCCACCCCAAGAGCAGTATACGGTGGCAAAGGGATTATATCGCGCATAAGGCACTCCGAGAGAAGAGAGTGGAGTGACAGATTAGGATTCAGATTCAGGATTAAAGCGTGCTCTAAATTTTGGGTGTTAAATAAACAGCAATCGAACTCTTCAGGCACGCATTATTTGAATAGTGGTGGGGTGGACTGTATGCTGATGTGACATTTGCGACTCGCACAGCAATGTGGACTGAAATTGTTTTCATTAGTAGAAACGTTAAGTTAAAAAACAAACAGGGAAATGTTTGAATGAACAGAGAAACGCGTTTTGTATAATTGAATAGTTTAAATTTGACAGCCCAGTTTCGGACCGTTTCGGACAGTCCAAAACTGTTTTGGACAGGACGGTAAAAACCTGGTTTTTACCAGGGGTTTTTACCATCGTGTCCAAAACTTGCCAACCCTGACGTCTGACCCAGGTATGGACTCGGGCACACTGATGGATAAATTGGGAAATTACCTGAGCATGGTTTATTCGTGTAGCTAGCTCCTTGGCAGCAAAGCCGCCAAAGACGAGCGAATGCACCGCGCCTAGTCTGATCGTAGCCATCATTGCCACTACGGCTTCCGGTACCATTGGCATGTATATAAGAACACTGTCTCCCTTTCCTACACCATGGGACGCGAGTACGCCAGCCAGCTTGGACGTCTACAAAAAGTAACAAAATCACACAGAAATAAACATATTAATTTCTGTCTCTAGCTATAAAATACTGAGCACCTGTATGGATTCTCGACATAAACCGTCAAATATAAACACACACACAAATCTAGGACAGAAAACGACAACATTTCTTATAATTATTCCTACCCCAACCTATTTTGAGACAAAGTGCTTTTTCTTATTACAATCTTGAATTGGAAGAAAAGTGATGCAAGTCAAGCTCTACTACATAGGGGCTACTACGCCAACGGCAAGATTAAACAAACAATGATGATAACCACAATTATAGATGCAAGCAGACATGTAGAAGTTAACCAAACTGGTCAACGGCAATGTAATGAGCGTCACCATATCCTGGAGTTCTCTGTAGGAGATCTGTTTTACGGTGTTGGTGAGGGGGCTTTCGTGTATGATAGCTATCTGCCCACCCCTTCCTTCATCCGTGTGCCGATCTACCGCATTGTAGCACGTGTTCATTTCTCCCCCTACAAACCTAGCGAAAACAACACCACCATATGTTATGGTCGATACATTATAATCAATGAGCGAAACTACAAACTGGGATAAACAGGGAAAAACTGTGCCAGGTACACTTAAAAACTTTGTAAAAAATAATTGCCTGAAAGTGTTTTCTATTATTAACGATATTTCGTTGTCTATCAGTTCCCATGAACGTCGCAGTGGTTGAATAACTGTTGACCTACATTACATCATTATCTAGCTCAGATCTGACCCAGATTTATTCGTTACGATTAAGCGTGACAAAGTCACAAAACATGAAATTGAACAGTACGTCGATATTGGCAAATTGGCAAAACCAAACTAAGTTCTTTTAGTGTGAAAACAGCATTTACACTGCTTCTTTCACGTTTATTTTTAAACTAGAAGCCAGGCAGTTCACTATGACATTCTTATTCCAGGTTATGATACTCCTGTGTACTTGTGTACTGTAGGTAAAGGTTAGTGCCATGTATATTATCGTAAAACTGCTCGATGTTATCTCGCTTTTGAAGGACCTATCAGTTAGACAGAGGTCTGCAAGCGCTCGTATAGTCATATGGGCCCGGCGTTAAAAGTCTCCTACAAACGGAATTTATGTCAGCTAATGTGTGGTATAGATACTACAGAGCATGCTGGCAAAAACAAGGACCCTTCAAATGCCGCTCAAAGGGGCTCTAGGATCCGGAAAATGCAATGCAGATTGATCAAAAAATTTAACAAGAATGTCCAGGGACATTGTAACCAGGCGAGATCTGGCGAAACAAGTATCAGTAGGCATTGTACGGTCGCCAAAAAGTGGAAGTCATATTTCAAAAATCAGTTACTGAAAAATTTTCAAAGGCTGGCATTTGCCTAATCTCTGTCGGATCTCAGAAAAGTAAATTTCAAGGAACCCTAACGTTGCACTGCGAGTAAAAAGCGAAAGCAATCTTACTAAGACTACTTGCAGAAGAAATATTTTGAAAAACTCGATCCATAAAGCATTCAAACAGTGGCATGAGGCTAATTTTTAGCGGTGCACAAAAGAAAAATAATTTTTAAAGAAAACATCCCATGCAGAATAATCCTCTAAAATTTCGAATAAATCCAATCAAACTGCGGCAGGCAACGCATTTTGGAAAACAAAAAGACTTGAAATGCCGCCAATTGGCTAACAATCGCCCAAAAAACAAAAACAAAAAAACAAAAAAAGTTTCCAAACAGATACATTTAGAGAACATTGGTACAAAATTTGCCTAAATGTGCCAACAAGTGACTGATCGCCAAAAAAAGAAATTTTTCCAATGAGGACCACCTGATGAATATTTATGCAAAATATGAGGGCAATCCCATCCAAATTGTACGACAAGCATTCTGAAAATTGGCTTCCGTTTAAAACCGGACAGGCTAGTGAACATTTTTGGAAAATCGAATGCAATCAAATTACTATTGCGGAAGAAAAGCCTTTTAGGAAACTGGCAACAAAAAAATCAGAAAAATGCCCCTTACTTGCCAGTTTGTGGCGGGTGGCCAAAATATTACAAGAGAGTCCTACCCAATAAACATTCGTACAAAATTTAAAGTTATTATGATCCAAATTGAGGAAGCAGATGCATTTTGAAAATTGGCTTAGTAAAAAATTACAAATACCGCCATTTGGCCAATTGTTCGTGGATGGACGAAACAAGCATGTCCAGGGACATGGTGACCAGCCGTGACCTACAGAATATATATCCAAGAATCACAGACAAAATCATGATCAAATTCGCAGACAGCGGTTACGAAAAAAAGCCGTAACTGAATGGAGAAAATATTTACTCACTTGATCGGTGTAGTTGTGGCTGAGGAGGAGTCATTCTTTCAATTCTTTCATAAGGGGAAAAAATTAAAAAATGCCCCCCATTTGGCCAATTTTTGGCGGATCGCCAAAATGAGTAATTTTTCAAAAGGGGCCTACCTAGGGAGTATTCGTGCAAAATTTGAAGAAAATCTGATCAAAATTGTGGGAGAAGAAGCATTTTGAAAATTGGCAACCACAAAATTACAAATGTCCCCCATTTGGCCAATTTTGGGCGGATCGCCAAAAAGAGTAATTTTTCAAGAGAGATCTACCTACAGAACAAGTATCCAAAATTGGAAAAGAATCCGATCAAAATTGTGGGAGAAAAAGCAATTTGAAAATAAGTAAATTTTCAAGAGAGGTCTATCTAAGGAACAACCAACAAAAATTGAAAAGGAATCCGATTAAAATTGTGCGAGAAGAAACAATTTGACACCAAAAAATAAAAAAATGTCCCCCATTTGGCCAATTTTTGGCGGATCGCCAAAATGAGTAATTTTTCAAAAGAGGTTAACCTAGGGAATATTGGTGCAAAATTTGAAGAAAATCTGATCAAAATTGTGGGAGAAGAAGCATTTTGAAAATTGGCAACCACAAAATTACAAATGTCCCCCATTTGGCCAATTTTTGGCGGATTGCCAAAATAAGTAAATTTTCAAGAGAGGTCTATCTAAGGAACAACCAACAAAAATTGAAAAGGAATCCGATTAAAATTGTGCGAGAAGAAACAATTTGACACCGAAAAATAAAAAAATGTCCCCCATTTGGCCAATTTTTGGCGGATCGCCAAAATGAGTAAATTTTCAAAAGAGGCCTACCTAAGGAATATTCTTGCAAAATTTGAAGAAAATCTGATCAAAATTGTGGGAGAAGAAGCATTTTGAAAATTGGCAACCACAAAATTACAAATGTCCCCCATTTGGCCAATTTTGGGCGGATCGCCAAAAAGAGTAATTTTTCAAGAGAGATCTACCTACAGAACAAGTATCCAAAATTGGAAAAGAATCCGATCAAAATTGTGGGAGAAAAAGCAATTTGAAAATTAGACACCAAAGAATTAAAAAATGTCCCCAATTTGGCCAATTTTTGGCGGATCGCCAAAATGAGTAATTTTTCAAAAGAGGTTAACCTGGGGAATATTGGTGCAAAATTTGAAGAAAATCTGATCAAAATTGTGGGAGAAAAAGCATTTTGAAAATTGGCAACCACAAAATTACAAATGTCCCCCATTTGGCCAATTTTTGGCGAATTGCCAAAATAAGTAAATTTTCAAGAGAGGTCTATCTAAGGAACAACCAACAAAAATTGAAAAGGAATCCGATTAAAATTGTGCGAGAAGAAACAATTTGACACCAAAAAATAAAAAAATGTCCCCCATTTGGCCAATTTTTGGCGGATCGCCAAAATGAGTAAATTTTCAAAAGAGGCCTACCTAAGGAATATTCTTGCAAAATTTGAAGAAAATCAGACCAAAATTGTGGGATAAGAGGCATTTTGAATATTGGCAACCACAAAATTACAAATGTCCCCCATTTGGCCAATTTTTGGTGGATCGCCAAAATGAGTAATTTTTCAAGAGAAGTCTACCTAGAGAACAACTACCCAAAATTGGAAAGGAATCCGATCAAAATTGTGCGAGAAGAAGCAATTTGAAAATTTGACACCAAAAATTAAAAAATGTCCCCCATTTTGCCAATTTTTGGCGGATCGCCAAAATGAGTAATTTTTCAAAAGAGGCCTACCTAGGGAATATTGGTGCAAAATTTGAAGAAAATCTGATCAAAATTGTGGGAGAAGAAGCATTTTGAAAATTGGCAACCGAAAAATTTCAAATGCCCCCCATTTAGCCAATTTTTGGCGGATCGCCAAAAAAAATAATTTTTAAAGAGAGGCCTACCTAGAGAACATTCGTGTATAATTTGAGAGGAATCCGATTAAAACTGAAGGAGAAGAAGCATTTTAAGTAAAAGTTTACACACGTACATACACACGTATACAGCTACGTCGGGAAACGAACGACGAATCGCGATTTCTTCTCCAACTCGCGAAATGTACGCCAAAAATCTAACTTCGTTATTAGGGACTTTTCAGACATAAGTTGTATATGAAAATCTCGGTAGATTTTTTTTACATTCAATTCCGAAAGCGAAAATATATAAAAGACAACAGATTAAGAGAAATTTAACAAAGCATGAACCCTGCGAAACGGAATATTTTGTTTACATAATTTGCATATTTTACACCATTTTATGATATCTGCAACTATAAGTTTGCTGTGAAACGAGACTGTGTAAAAAATGTAAACAAACCGATTTTGTTTATAAACAAAAGCCACGTGCTTTCTGTAAAAGAGTATTAGGGAAACACTAAATAAAAGCCAAACAAGCGTAGAGTTTGTTTTCTTTTATTTACACCATAACCCCCCTGTAATATTTATTTTCTTTCATTTCTATACATGAACTATTTAACATTAATTGAAGAGTTACAAAATATTGAAGAACAGTACAAAAGATATTCAAACAGATGAATGTTTAAAAACATAGATTTATATTATACAGATGAAATGTTTAAAAACAAAATACAGATTTATACAGATGAATGTTTAAAAACAAAACTCTTTTAAAATAAAAAAAAAATACAGGAAAAATAATACAACAAAATCCTTTACTGATATAACCGTGATGTGTAAATAACCAACTCTATCTTATTTTCAAGCTCAGTGTTATGTGCACTACTTAAAATTTAATGATTGGCCGAAAAAAACGTGAGGCAATGAGATATAAACCACATAAAAGCTTCCTAAAGAAAACAAAATACACAGCTGAAACTTTTAAACTAACATGCGAAATGTACGTACACAACCATGCACAAAATTTGCAAGTTTAGAGACCCTGCAACACAACTTGGGTGTACTACCCCATCTCGTGACGTTCATAAATTTAAAGTCGGTGACTTCGTATGAGAAAAATGAACTGAAAATAACACAGTTAAAACTTTCAAAATGACATGCAAAATGTACGTACAAAACCATGCGAAATGTGCGAACACCAAAATTTTTTAATCACGGAAATATCGGCAAATTTCCAAGTTTTGAGACCCTGTCACGTTTGCGCGTACGCCCTTCTCGCGACGTTCATAAATTTAAAGTCGGTCACTTCGTATAAGAACAGTGAACTGCAAATAACAGGTAAAACTTTCGAAGTGACAAGCGAAATGCACGTTTATACACAATCATGCGAAATGAACGTATAAACAACCATGAATATGACACGGTCTCAAACTTTTGAAACTTTTACCGATGTTTCTGTAAATAAAAACATTTTGGTGTTCGCACATTTTGCATGGTTGTGTACGTACTAAAGTCGGTGACTTCGTATAAGAAAAATGAACTGCAAATAACACAATAAAAACTTTCAAACTGACATGCGAAATGTACGCACACAACCATGCGAAATGTGCGAACACCAAAATGTTCTTACTCACAGAAACATCAGCAAAATTTGTAAGTTTTGAGACTCTATCACATATTATTTACTCGTACTACCCAATCTCGCAACGTTCATAAACTTTGAAATTGGCCACTCCGAACAGAGAACTTTCGAACTGACAAGCGAAATGTACGCTAATACACAACCATGCAAAATGTAGTGCAACCACCCGAAATCTACGACCCAAGTATTTCTTTTTTAAATACATCGGCAAACTTGGCAGCTTTTGTGACCCTGTCACATGAAACTTATCCGTACTACCCATCACCGCCACTTTCATAAATTTACAGTCGGTCACTTTATACGAGAAAAATCAAATGCAAATAACACACTGAAACCTGATACGCGAACGCACATAGCCATGCGAAATGTACGAACCAAAAAACTTCTAAATATCTTGGCAAATGTGGCAGGTTTTGAGACCCCGTTACATGAAAATTGCCCGTACTACCCAGCCCCGTGACGTTCACAAATTAAAAGTCGGTCACTTCGTATAAGAACAGTGAACTGCATGGAAAAACTGATACAAAAAAAAAAACTCCCCACACTTGTGTAAACCAAAACAGAATCCCACAAACATGACATCACAGCGAAATGTCCCCAAAACAGTTTCTTTTTTTTAACGGATCTGAAGCTTCATCCGCCTTTTTATTTTTCTTGTAAAAATTTGAAAGGTATGCCCGCAACTGAACTTTGTCCCTGTGTCCTAAAATATCACATGCGAAATGTACGTCCACAACCATGCATGTAACAGGGTCTCAAGCATCGAAAATTTTGCCGCTGTTTCTTTGAATTAGAACAGTTTGGTATTCGCACATTTCGCATGGTTTTGTACGTACCAAAGTCTGTCACTTGGTGTGAGAAAAGTGACCTGCAATTAACGCAGTTAAAGCTTTCGAATTGACAAGCCAAATGTACGTACACAACCATGCGAAATGTGCGAACACCAAAATGTTCTTACTCACAGAAACATCAGCAAAATTTGTAAGTTTTGAGACCCTGCCACATATCATTTTCTCGTACTACATCATCTCGCAACGCTCATAAATTTAAAGTCGGCCACTTCTTATAGGAGCAGTGAACTGCAAATAACACAGCTAATACTTTCGAACTGACAAGCGAAATGTGCGCACACATCTACAACCATGCGAAATGTAGTGCAACCACGCGAAATCTACGACGCAAGTATTTCTTTTTTAAATACATCGGCAAACTTGGCAGCTTTTGTGACCCTGTCACATGAAACTTATCCGTACTACCCATCACCGCCACTTTCATAAATTTACAGTCGGTCACTTTATACGAGAAAAATCAAATGCAAATAACACACTGAAACCTGATACGCGAACGCACAGAGCCATGCGAAATGTACGAACCAAAAAACTTCTTAATACCTCGGCAAATGTGGCAGGTTTTGAGACCCCGTTACATGAAAATTGCCCGTACTACCCAGCCCCGTGACGTTCACAAATTAAAAGTCGGTCACTTCGTATAAGAACAGTGAACTGCATGGAAAAACTGATACAAAAAAAAAAAAAAAACTCCCCGCACTTGTGTAAACCAAAACAGAATCCCACAAACATGACATCACAGCGAAATGTCCCCAAAACAGTTTCTTTTTTTTTAAACGGATCTGAAGCTTCATCCGCCTTTTTATTTTTCTTGTAAAAATTTGAAAGGTATGCCCGCAACTGAACTTTGTCCCTGTGTCCTAAAATATCACATGCGAAATGTACGTCCACAACCATGCATGTAACAGGGTCTCAAACATCGAAAATTTTGCCGCTGTTTCTTTGAATAAGAACAGTTTGGTATTCGCACATTTCGCATGGTTTTGTACGTACCAAAATCTGTCACTTGGTGTGAGAAAAGTGATCTGCAATTAACGCAGTTAAAGCTTTCGAACTGACAAGCCAAATGTACGTACACAACCATGCGAAATGTGCGATGACCAAAATGTTCTTACTCACAGAAACATCAGCAAAATTTGTAAGTTTTGAGACCCTGCCACATATCATTTTCTCGTACTACATCATCTCGCAACGCTCATAAATTTAAAGTCGGCCACTTCTTATAGGAGCAGTGAACTGCAAATAACACAGCTAATGCTTTCGAACTGACAAGCGAAATGTACGCACACATCTACAACCATGCGAAATGTAGTGCAACCACGCGAAACCTACGACGCAAGTATTTCTTTTTTAAATACATCGGCAAACTTGGCAGCTTTTGTGACCCTGTCACATGAAACTTATCCGTACCACCCATCACCGCCACTTTCATAAATTTACAGTCGGTCACTTTATACGAGAAAAATTAAATGCAAATAACACACTGAAACCTGATACGCGAACGCACAAAACCATGCGAAATGTACGAACCAAAACACTTCTTCTTAAATACCTCGGCAAATTTGGCAGGTTTTGAGACCCCGTTACATGAAAATTGCCCGTACTATCCAGCAACTTCTCAGAAGACGCCCTTTCAACAGCCGATTCCGCATTCGCTGAGAGTTTTGTGTCTTTCTCGCCCTGCGATGAATGTGTGTTAGCCGACTCTTCCCTTTTCACTGGTCTCTCACAAAGCTCTTTTGACATGGTATCAACGCCTGTAATGACGCAATCGCTGCCCGAACTACGTTCTTCGGATCGCGCCACCCCCTCCCCAACGGTGGCCGTAACTTCTGTGTCATGGCTTTCGATCGCTGCAACGGGGATATTGTATGAAAATGTAAACTATTTATTCTGTGCAAGCGAAATGAACAGATGTTTTAAAATTAATTTAAACTCTGAGATTTCTTCCAATGCCAATGTTTCATTCTAATGTAACAGCCGAGTCATAAACTATAACGTCCTTATTTCATCCTTGAACAATTTAAAGCTTAGCCGCACAGGACATGCATGTTCAAAATTCTGACAACAGTCCGTTTCGCTTCAGTCTTACAAGTTCCGGTTCAGTAAAATAACGAAACTGCCCTTCGGATCACACGCACACACACACAAAAAAAATGTCGAATGAAACGAGAAATACGCGTCAAGCAAAATATATGTTGTACATTCGTCCACCTGTAATTACCTGAAATCGGCGCAGGGATATTTTCCGCTGCTTTCTTAATCTGGCTACAGGCTTGGTTAACATCCGAACTGTCATCACTATCTTTAACCGGTCCCCCAACAATTTCACCCACAAAATGGGTCAAGTGGCCCTGATCCCTGCCGCATAACCTCTTTGCGGCTTCTGCCCAGGCCTTGATGTATCCCTTCTCGGGGTTTTTACACACCTCTTCTGCAGAAAGAAATGACGGAATGCTTGATCATTCCACATTTCATTCCATACAAGTTTAGACGCACATAAATCATTCCCAAAAACCATGCGAAAACACACTGTGCGTAAAGGAAAACGATACTTTTTTATCATTCCAAGGCGTGAGCACAAAAATGACACGTACACAATGGTAATTTCAATTTCTATTCCACGCAAGTTACAGAGAGAACAGATACCGAAGAGAAAATTTAAAAATAGGTGGTATACGAATAAGTAAAATCTCGCATATACAGTCCGTTTAGCAATGAGAACGTGCAACTGGCAATACAGGGATTCAGCACTTCATCTAAGATACTGAAAAATACAAGTCCTTTTGGGTCTGATGCTTCCGGCTAGACAATCGAACCTGCAAACTTATGAAGCACTATCATGCAAAACTCAACGGAAACGGAGATTTGCAAACCATAAAACGACAAAACAGATATTTAACCCAATCACAGGGAAGGAAAAAAATCTGTCATTTCTTAATAACATATTACCAATTCCCACAGCCATAGGAAACAGTTTGAGCTTCCTGGGATCGGAAACTGTCTCCGGACTAAAAATGAAAGAATGTTTTGAAATCATGCATCACTCTCAGCTGCTGTAAGGACGTCACTTCTGTCCTTGTCAAGTTTTTTTCAGTTATTACAGGAGCAAAAAAAAAAAATGTTACGATACACTGGTCTTTCAACTCTACAAAAGTATAATTTCTGCGAATAGGACGTCATCATTCCAAAAGAACACGCAAAAACAAAAGGGAATCTAAATCAACCTGGTTTTACAGGACGTCCACGACCTGGAAAGGAAAGCAATAGAAAAATGTTTAAGAACTTACGCAAAGTCAAAACCGCAAAACGAGACTTCTATACTTCTGTCAGGGTCCCGGCCTTCCACACGTGCACGCCACCACTTCCTTCTATACATGTGAAGCACAACGTCACCTGTTCTGTAGCGCTGCAGATCAACGAACCTCTCTGGGACCTTTTTAATCCACCCTTTTTTCCGCGGCATCTGTGAAAGCCATAGGAGAATGATCATTAGCTGAATATATTGGGAATTTGAAATAACGACAACACAATCAATAAATCTTAGCGAAACTAACCGACCAGTGACCGGATACATTTTGTGTAGCATTGTGACTTTCTATCTTTTTCTTACTGCTATGGCCGTATCGGGGCCCCCTGCCACATTATTCTGATATGGGGCATTCAAAATCTCTCTAACCCTTGTATGTGGAGTCCCTCACGGAGTAGCAAGAAGGAACCCCAATCTTAGGTATGACCCGACAGCATAAGCTATAACTGCGCGAAATTGACCGATTTTTTTTTTACATTCTAAGAGATCATCCATGCCGTTTTTTCTTCTATCATTACATCCTAATCTCGCCTGAATTCAGCCGAAACGCAAAAATTTTCCGCAAAAGTCTAAGTGTGAATTGGCTTATTCTTTTAAGCGTTCAAGGTGGGGGGGGGGGGGCCAAAGCATCCGGACTGCGTTCAGGGTAGGGGGTTTAAAATTGGCAGAAGTCTGTGTACGTATTAACAGGGCTGGAAATTTGCGGGTGTCCGAGACCCTCCTTTTTGGCTACCCAGAGTCCGACTAAGCCGCAAAAAATCAGGTCTTCTTGCGCCCTATGTTATCTTAACACGGTTTGGATCCTCCCTAAATAGCTTTGGACCCTCCTTTTTCAAAGACCCGGGTCCCAAGGACCCGGATCAAAAAAGCTAGTTGCCAGCAGTGGCCACTTACAAAAAATTGTAATCCAAGAAATCCAGGAAAAGACAACATCGACAGCATTTTCAAGCGAAACTGAGCAACAATTTTCTGAGCGAACATTTCTAGACACTTAAATCCGTAAAATGAAAAGATATGTTAGCTCAGAATTTGACGCCCTCACAATTAAGCCTGTATTTTTACAGCAGCATCTTACACATTCTTTAAAAAAATGACACAAATCACATCAAACACGCTAAAATAACATTTTTTCGTGTTTCACAAAATAACCGCGCTTTTAACACGTGTGTATTTACCTTTCAGGCATATCCTCATTAACTTTTTATCCACTTTTAATTTTTTCAAAAATTATCCACGTGTAACCTGGACGTTTTTGCATTGAAAGTGATGCCACCAAGAACAAAGCCGCGCGCATACACCTCGTGACAGGTTAATTTGCATACTGAGTCAAAAAAACAACATTCAAGTTCATGTACACAGTGTAGTGTTTCGCAGATAATTTCATTCCAAACCTTACCATATTTTTTTATAAACTAACACAAACTAAAAAATATCACCAAACAAGCATTTTAATGGCAGAAAACCTTTACAAAATAACGGATTATTTTGCGCGTAAACAGTAACAAGGCAAGCCAATCATAAAAGTAGTGCTCACACAATTAAAACAGCGCACAATAATATACAGTCAGCCTGTCATGAGCGTGGGAATCTCTCGCTTTTAGCCCGTTCACAGATCAAAGCAAATCTACTGCGAAATAGAGCTTCTGATACGTGTTTGAATTGGCAATTCCGCAGTGAAGGAGGACGGGGGTGTGGCAGGAGAGGGGGGGATCTGCGAAGCATATATGGAAGATAAATATGACATTTTTCGCGTGTAAATAGCAACAAGGCAAGCCAATCATAAAATTAGTGCTCAAACAAATAAAACAGCGCACAATAATACACAATCAGCCTATCACATGTGCGTGAGAATCTCTCGCTTTAGCCCGCTGACAGATGCAAGCAAATCAACTGCGAATAGCCGTTTCGGTGTGTTTATCAACTGTCAATTTCGCAGTTGGCGTATACAAGAGAGGAGGAGGAAGGGTGAGGGGGATCTGGCCGGCAATTTTTTTTTTTCACTTCTAGACTTTACCAGTGTATTTCGCTTTTTGGGGAAAGGGTGGGGTTTACCCCGAATGCCCCCAAACCCGTTGTTGCACCAATTTAACAGTACAAATACTACAATTTTTGGCTCGAAAAAAAAACCCATTTTGATGTGCCAAAACGCAATGGCAACGTGAAACGAATCGATTTCTCTCTCTCTCTCTCTCTCTCTCTCTCTCTCTCTCTCTCTTTTTTTTTTAAATAAAGCATACTCAAGATTAAGGACAGTGAGATAGTGAAACTCAGTTAAAGCGATAAGGGAGGGGGAGGTTTGCACGTCATTGTCTCCCACATGCTACACTAATGGAGCAATATATTTTTGAAGGATTGCGTCCTGCAATGAATAAAATAAGCCCATTTTAATGCGTTTATCAACTACCAATTTCGCAGTGGTTGTGTACTGGAGAGGGGGAGAGGAAGTTCTCGCCTGCAATAATCTTGAGTTTAACGGTGTTAAACATTTTTTTATGACTAATAGGCTTTACCATTGCATTTTGCTCTTGGGACGGGGGGGGGGGGGGGCGAGGGAGGAGTGGGGGAGGTCGCGCACCCTCTCTATTTGCGCTAATACAAAAATGCACTTTTGAAGTATTAGTTTCAGTCAGAGTGAAATAAGTCGAATTTGAAAAAAAGACAGCACAATTAAGATTAAGGTCACCAAGCAGTGAGAAACAAAACTCAGTTCAAGTGATATTGACGGAAAGACTGAGTGTATATTAAACTTGTACGCACATGACACACGTTTGTACACCCCAAAAATATAAATGGCATCACACAAGAATCTGCCTCTACACAGCGAAACCAGGCGAATTTGGGAGAATTTGGTGAACACAGCACTCAAGTTTAAGGGCATCAAGTAATGAGAGATGAAGTCAATTTCAGCGATAGCCACAGAAAGATTGAGTGTAAATAAGACATGTACGGACACGAAACACGCCTGTTCGCACAAAAAAAGTTATAAATTGCACTGAGAGTTTACAGTGACTGCAATTCACACACAACACGCGTACATGAGTCTTGCGAAACAGACCGGCTTACATAAAGAAACCGAGAATACTATGTCAAACAAATGACTTGGTTAAAAAAAAAACAAGAATCTACGAAGAATAACAAACTCTAACGATTGCTTGATAAAATATGTGACACTTTGCTTCAGTTAAACAAAAATATGTACTTTAAAAAATGAAGTGGAAACTTTCTGGTATTATCGTCCACTACCAAAAGGGGTGTTGCCTTGTTTACCCTCAACTTTAACTTTGATTTTTGAGATTTATAGGCTACAAACAAAACAATAAATAACTTTAAAACGTATTTGCGATATTATTCTTCCTGTTTTAAATACAATTCTACGGATATGCCACCCGAGAATCTACTAAAATGGAGGCCAAAAAGTAGACAACCACCCGGGGCCGGGTCCATTCCAACACGTGGTCGCGCTCCCCTGACACATGTGCTAGCACCTGATTGGCTGAAATGTGATATAAAAATAGATTTCACACAGATCGAAAGATGTGTACGCCTTCTGATTGGCTCTCGTTCCACGTGCTTTTCTCACACAGAGTTCATGGTAGGTAGCCACCTATATGTTGGTGTGAGAACTATTTTACACAGAAATTTTGAAGGTCTCTGTAAATTTCTGCGAAATAGGCATGAGGTCTCAGGTGAAAGAGCACGTCCTGTTTCGCAAAATGAACCCCTAACACAGATTTGCGAAACGGACGACCCGACCAAAATGCGAAACGGACCGAAATTCGGTCCGTTTCACTTTAACATTGCAACGTGATACACACCAATTCGTCTTGTTTCCCGACGAAGCCGCATCCACACGTACATACGTACATACGTTCATACAGACGACGGATACCCCTCTATTGATAAGATAAGACCAGCCCGACATAGTCGGCTGGTCTAAAAAGTACTTTTTCAAGAGAAAACCACCCAGAGAACAATGGTTCAAAAATCGGAAAGAAATCAAAAAAAAAAATTTAAAGGGGACCATCTACCGAACAAATATAGAAAATTGGAAAGAATTCAAACTGCGGGAGAAAAACATTTTGGCTGTCTACTGGCCACCGAAAAATTAAAAATGCCCCCTATTGAGCCAATTTTTGGTGGATCGCCATAAAAAGGTGACTTTTCAAAAGAAGACAGGCTAGTGAACATTATGCAAAATTTGAAGGCAATTCGACCAAAACTGTTGAAGAAAAATCCCTTTGTAAAAGTGGTTACCAAAATATTTATAAAATGCCCCGCCCCGCCCCCCCCTCCCCCATTTGGCTGATCGCTAGAAAAATTCAAAAGGAAAATTCAGTATACATTCGTACAAAAATTGAAAGGAAGGAATCCGACCCAAATTATAGTAGCAGAAGCATTTTGAAAATTGTCTGAAAGTTTGAAATGCAACCCAACCCCCCCCCCCCCCCAACCCCCCCCCCCCCTCCTTCGACCAGTTTTATTTTGCAGCGCCAATAAAGCAAGTTTTCAAGAAAGGAAAGCCTATCAGGGGACCACTCACGTATCAACTATCCACGACTTTTTTTAAAGTAACCGAATTTTTATCCAAACGTGGAGTGAACACCCTTGGTAGGAAACACAGAGTACCCCCCCCCCCCCCTTCCCGTTCTTTAACGACAGCTAGGGCCTGTTCTCACCGGGCCCTACATAAGCGCATGAAGGCCTCTCGTGAATCTAGTCAATAAATACCCGCACTTTACATAAAGAAAGGACTCCTGCAGAGCTGCCCGTATACTCGTAGTAAGACCTGTGACAATCACCATTTTGTAAAGGGACTGTTGCTGTTGTCAACAACTTTTTCCCATTTCTTTGTCCACACTATTTGGTCTGCCTGTTCGGCCCAAAACTCCTCAGGGTTGGTCAGGGACCTTGTGTACACTGGCCAATACACTTCACCGGCGGAAGACATCCATCGTTGTGGTCTGCCAAGCAACTTTCCAGGAAGTGTCGGGGTTGAAAACTGGAGGTGACCACAAACTTTTCGCGATAAAGTGACAAAGACACGATGACCTGCCATGTTACACCTCTTTATTGAACTAAAATATATTTATTGTTTCACAGCAACTATGCATTCACTTCATGCATTCCTCTTAAGTTAACGCTTAGCCTTCAAAAAAAAAAATACTGTTCTGCATAAACATGGGAAAGGCTATTTATTGATAAATCATTACAATTGGTGCGTTGTCGTTCAACAGCCAACCTCTTCGGCTATCCGGTCTATTGTGTAAAACACCTTTTTCCTCTACAGGCCCACTGAGGATTCGCAAAAATTTATTGATAAATCAGTACAATTGGTGCGTTGTCGTTCAACAGCCAACCTCTTCGGCTATTCGGTCTATTGTGTAAAACACCCTTTTCCTCTACAGGCCCACTGAGGATTCGCAAAAATAGTGCTCATAAAAGAGAAGAACTACTTTTTAAGATAACTTCAACAACCAACCTCTTCGACGATTCGGTCTGTTGTGTATAATACTTTTTCACTGGGCAAACCCACTGAAGATTCCACGAAAATAATAATCATAAAAGAGCAGAATATACTTTCTAAAATATCCCTCCGTTCTGTGTCTATGCATAACATATAGAACTCGTCAGAAGGTAACTGTTTTATAGCAGCGGTGTGTATGCCTCACTGCAAATTATTGATAAGTCACTGAAGGACTATAGCACAGATCTTGCAGTTCTGGTCGAGACTCGTCTATCAGAAAAAGGACATTTGAAGTAAGTTGGCATTTGTCACAGGTTCTTCCTGAAAGGTAAACTCCAATTAGAGGCTAGAATTTAGGGTTTGGGTTTTGTAAATCGCTCGAGTATGTAGGGTACATTCACTGAAAAGAGGCATATCAGATAGATTTGTGACCCTGCTACTTAAACTCGACAAAACACACTATACGACGCACCGACATTGACCCACACAGATGAAAACATAGAGGCTTTCCATAATGATTAAGAGCAGGTGATTAACTCTATTTCTCACGCAAATAAATTTATAATCCTTGGAAGTTTTAAGGCAAGGGTAGGATCAGGCAATCTAATATTGCCTAAGGTGAGTGGAAGCCAGGGTATTGACAAAGGAAATTCTTAAGTTATTTTTTCCCAATATGAAAGACACCAAGACTGTACGATGATATCGACACTGAAATATCCAAGATGCTAAACGATATGTTCTGCACACAAAATAAGTGGTAGAGTACAACTTGTTCCAGACAAGCAGGGTTCCAAGGCGGTACGATGGCCTGAAAGCTGTTTTGGGACCTCCAGCAATGGGTCCTATAAATTTGCTTACCTACGAAAAACATAACGGGAGAGATGGGCTGGACACTACTCAACAGTGTCTCCAACATATCGGAGCAAGTTATTGAAAGCTGCCCTTTCTGCCAAAGCTGGAGTTACTTCCCACATGTGACGAAGTAGCGAAAGCCGCGCGTGCAAAAATAGTCGAAACTCTGACGCGGCAAAGAGAAATTCGGCCTTACCGTTAGTCTGGAAAACTGAAATGCTGTATCAGCCAGCCGTTAACGATAAAAGATGCATTGAACTGTCGTACGTATTGAAGACACCAGCCTGACCTGTAAAGTTCAATCTGAAAGAGTGTCATATAGACACAAAGGACTTGGAACGCGAGGCCCAGTCCAAGAGTTTGTCTAGACACATATACCATACAGTAGTATAAAGCTTCGAACAGGTAAACAGGTGATCAGATGAACAGGTAAAGAAGCGTAAACTGAACAAGAGTCGTTCCGAACTGACTCCAACGATAAATGATTACAAATGCCAGACACCCGGATGATGTGCGCATCCAAAATAGGACTGTTGTCTCATCAGCGAGTCCACAACTGCTGTTGCCTGACAACCACTTAATGAAATCGATAAAAGACACCACCTTATTGCTTTGGTAAGACACATTTACAGAATTGCCCAATTAAAGGTGTATTATAGCACGTCCTAGTGACAAAGAAATCGGTATAAAGAAACGATACTTAAATTTTGCGTTTTCTATCCGCGTACGAAACTTCGACGGCCACAGTTATTCCAACGACGTGAGTATAAGCCCCCGCGACGCTGACAAAGGCTTTCTGCCAAAATACCTTTTGCTTTGCGTAAAGTAATTCGCTAAGTACAACAGAGGCCTTTTCACAGAACAGAGAAGTGACTGATTTTTTTAATTTAAAAAAAAACAGCTTCTAGACTACAAAATCATTACTATTTCGTTTTCCAATATATTAAACAATGGTTATCACGATACAGAAAGTAGTTTGTACCTTTCCACCTTCCTTCTTTCCTTCCCTTCTGCCAGGGTATTGTAGGGTGGTTGAATATATAGTGGTTAGCTCGTGTCCTCCAAGTTACCGATACTGCAACAATTTTTCCATACAAAGGTTGCAACCTTTCTCTCTTTCTGTGTCAGTCTTGCAAGCATCGTCCTTGTTTGCCTTTCCCGTAGTAAATAGTTTAAGTAGGGACTCGTGTATCAGTTTTTCACGAGAATTACTTAAAAGTTTGGTTATCTCATCCACAAATGATCGATTGTGTGTGAATGTGGTAAGAGCAGCGACCTGTCACGCTGGCCTACGAATTTGCTTATACTTTATTGTCATGGCTAGGCATAGTCAATATTGTTGCGACGTCAATTGCTGCGTTGTCGCTGTGTCAACTCGGGTATTTCACGATTACGTGGTCGTTAGCCATGAGCCTGATTGCGGTGTTTGCCTCGACCTGTGGTAGTGGCACATTGACGATAAAACGAAGTGATTCTATAACGCAGTGAGTCGCTCAAGTACCTTAACGTACCTTACCGTGACTGTGACGTTTTGTGTGTGTTATGGGTCACTGCTGTCACGGGTCGCGCAGGCAACGAATGGTCACTGTCAGGACTAGTGGGTCGCTGCTGTCATGGCTTGTGCCTACGATGGGTTGCCATTGTAACGACTCGTGGCGGTGGATGACGGGTCGGTCATCTGAAGTGTCGCTGCATGTAACGAGTCGTTATTGCTTCCTACGTGGTAGTGACAAGTCGACCGTTTGACGGGTAGCTGCTGACACGCGTCGTGCATGTGACGAATTGTGACTGTTGCGATCCTTCACTGTGACACGTTATCACTGTCAAGGGTCGTAATTATCGCGACCCGTCGGGATGACCAGTTTACACAGTCCCGGCGCGTGTATCGCCACTGCGTCGGTTCGTGTCTCACAATGCAGTTATGGGTATCGATGCAGTGTCGGGTTGTGCATGTCACGAGTCACTTGCGCAACGTCTCTATCACGTGTTAGCGCTGCGGTATGGGCTTCTTATCATTGTTAGAAGCATGTGGGACACTTCAGATCCATTGACGCCATAGTTACGGGAGGAGGGAAGAGAGGACGAGGGAGAGAAGGATTGATATTGAGGTGAAATTGCCAATGACAGAATCAATTTCACCATTCCATCGCTGGTCGTATTCACGACTTAATTTGTTCCTTAAATGCTAGATGCGCACTGTGTCTCCAGGCTTGGACTGATGTCGACTCTGTGAATGCTGTGACTGAGATCTTTGGAAGTATGTAACTAGACGTACATCTTCTGAGTTGGTCTGTGTCTTTTGGAGCCATGCGTATGTTGTTTTGTACGGTACTAATGTATCCATCGGCGAAACTTTGTGTTCTTGTGTTTGACTTGATGGTTTTTGTGGCACGTTCAGCTAAGGAGGCTTTATTTTCGTTCTACGTAACATCAGCTGAATCTCATTGGTCTTCCTTTTTCTCCTGATTTAACTTTTTGCTTGCTCAGCCTGGGCTTATGTTGATGCGATGTAAGTAATATTCAGTTATCATAAAATCCCTTGAATGTTAGTGATATTCTCCTCTCTGTCATCTTTTTTGTAAAGTTCTATTCATCTTTGTTGTTCGCGAGTCATGTCTATTCTTTGGCGGAAAAATGGTGAAGGTCGCAATTGACCGCAGCGTAAAGTATTTACACAGATAACCGTACTGATGCGTGATGTAACCCGTCGTCGATCACGCTCTTATCAAACACTAATTTAGTTTTCTTTATTTCTTGTGCTGTCAAGATATGTTTCTGATGGATTATTTACCAAGAGCTTCACTGTGTCGAAATTGATTTCTAATGCGTTTTTAAAGCTCAGTGTGATTCTTTACATTTTTTGTATAAATTTGAATCCCTGACTCTGGTTTGACTATGTCTGCGTGGCTTTTGGACCACTGGTGATAAAGTGCGTAATTTTCCTGTTTGGAATTCGTCAGTGAGCTCTCTTGAATAATCCCCAATGACAGCTTCTCGCTACGGGCTTATTTGTGTAAATGATATCAGTAGGTATTGTAATACGACTGCACAAATATGAAGTTTTAATCTCGCTTGAGCTGTTGTGTAAGTGCCCAGAACAACATTAGTTCTTGTTGGCGTTTCTACAAACTGGTCTTCGTAGTTTCGTCTTAATTCCACAATGCCGTCATTTACAAAATGTACGTCTGTCACGACTGTCTATCACTGGTTACAAATCAAAATATTTTATGTACACAAACTGAACAACATAAGAACGCTGACTCAAATTTCCCTCAAAACCGGCCAGCATAAGTTTTGTTTGTGATCGTCGCACAGAGATCTTTACAATGTTTTCATATTCTAGGTCCACACCTTCGCAATCTCTGTAATTTCTATGCAACGACCTTTGTCATCTTCGCCGGCCGATTCACGAGGCTGGCTATCCTGACTTGTTTCATCTGTAAATACGCCGAGATATACGCCAAGAAAAGAACCCCTTCCTTTTACCCAGCGTTATATTGCATTGTTTTCCCATAGTGCCATACTTTGTATATCGTAAGTATTTCATATCCAACCTGTAACGCTTTTTGTTTTCCCATCGTTGTAAATGTATTCATAAATGCTCTTTCCTTTGGGCTTGTGAGTACACCCTTCTTGTTGTTTGGTTTCGTCACATTTGTAGGAAAGAGAGACGACAGGTTTGTGATTAGCCGTACAGTGTAAAAGAGGTTTGAAACGGGCCCCAGGTGGCAGCACTTTACACGCCAATTGTCCTTCGTAGTTGTCAATGTCCTGAAAATTCTCAGAAATCCTAATGGGGTGGCCTATCAGGTATTTACGGTATTTAATGATGCATGCCTACAGAGATGTGAAGTAAGCACAGTCAGTTTTCAGATCGTCACATGTTTCTTTGTATAGTGTAAAGGCCTCTCAGCGACCCTCCGCAAATGCATCTCTTAGGTTTAGTGGTTCAGCTATGTCCAGACTATCAACAAAACTTTTGAGCTAAACATCTTGTCCCTTCTTTATCCCATTCACACTCCCACTTTTCAATGTATAGAAAACAGTTTTCTTCCAAGCTCTTCCATTGTCTTCATATTGAAAGGATTGACTGTTTCTCGGGCAAAACAATTGGGACACCCGTGAAAGAAAATTCACTGAGAAATTCCGAGGCAACTAGTAACCATCTTCCGTTTCATAAAAAGTACCTATTTTGTTTTGCCGAACCGTATGTTCCCGACCATTCTGTGCATGTGGTATTCGTGCAACCTCTAAATGTTATTTTATTGGTTTCAAAGAGTACTTGTTTTCTGGGCAATAGCCTTGAGCTGGGATAAGTCTTGTCTCTTTTTCAAGAAAAGTTTTCCTAAAATACATCATGCAGGCGGATGCAATGATGATGCACCTATAAAAAGATCTATTCTGCCATAATGACTTGTATTGTTTTTCTTCGTACCATTCCAAAAATGCAACAATGTCTTCAGCCTTCATGGCATCAGGAAGCCCTGTGAGCAATGCGCCCTAGCTGCGCCTTGTATTATATAACTTTTGTTTTGTTGTCTAATTCTGACAATCCAAACATCTTGGGCAGATTCTTAAGTGCTGTGCTTATGCAATTGATAGAACCTATCATTCTTATTTTAAATGCGTTAACTTCCACAGAGATGTTTTTTGCTACCGCTTGGAATAACTGAGGGTACCACTCTGTTTTGTAACAAGTGCTTCATTAAATGAGTACGAATCGTAGCCCTTAAAATTGTGACAAAGGACCTTTGAGCCCTTGAAAATATACACTTATAAAACACCTCAGTTCTCACCGTAAAATACCATTTAGTTTAATCCACATTTCACACATGTGTCTGTTCATCTTTTTTTTTCGTTCTTGCAAAGTGTGCGCATCTTCTGCGCGAAACAAAAATATAGGTTCTGAATTTATGTGCAACATGATTTCTTGTGGTAGTTCTTGCACAATTTTTTCAAATCTCTTGGAATATAACCCTGATCCCACTGAACAAAGCTTCTCGTGCTCATTCAAAGTCGAAGAAAATGATCATCATCGGCCATTTTCTTCATGTAGCAGTTGTCCAGGAAAGAAAAAAGTTGTCGCATGTTTTAAATTTTACTTCACCACAAACACTACGAACAAACTTTTCTATGTAATTTTCTGTTGACCGTTTCATCACATTTGCAACACCAGTCACATGTATTACACTTAGAATTTCCACTTCTTTTTTCAGTTTTGTGTAAACTAAAACCCTCTTCGCTTAAGAAGGAAAAGTTGTACTCATTGCACTACAAAAATTACTCTTGTATGCTATGTGAACTTTACGGCATCAAATGCATACGTTATTGCACTTATTGATCTCTTTATTGCTGTACCTCTTTTGGCATGTATTGCAGTAATACCTTCTGTTTAGCAAGACCGGAATTGATGTTATAACATCATATTAGTTTGGTAGTGACAATGACAGTTTTCTTTTCAGCTTCAGGTGCCGAATAAGTGATATTGTTGATGTGATAGCCATCAAACCCAGATTGAAATTGTTTTCTTTCTTCAATCAACATCTGACCCGCGGTGCCTTCCCAGCACCAGTTATCCTCCTCCCTCCTCCCCCTTCCTCCCACCCTCAACTATAACGCTAATGGATCTGAAGTACCCCACATGCTACTACTTTTTTCAAGGCTTTTACGCAATGTATAGTAATTAGATCGTATTGGGATCATTTATAATGGCTTTTATGGCAACAACAGTTAATATTCAATATTTAAGTGGCTTTCTTATTGTTGTAGACTTACAATCGATCCCGGACTCCTGTTCTCATTTAAAGCGGACTGGTCATCCACACACCAGCTGCGCAGTATGTCTACGCCGCTGCCAGTGCGTGCACCTGGAGAGTCACTGTTTTTTTCGAGCAGAGGGAGTTGGCTGGTGTGCAGGCATTAGGTCATAATCGTTCGAAAATTTTGATTTTGTCACCAGCGGGTGGGATTGCCAGTGACAAATCGGATACAGACGTGTCGATTAAATCACAGAAACCTAGAACGAAATCGATTCTAGCTTCTTTGCCTGCCGTCACCCTGTCGTTTCTGGGGTTTATCTGGCTGATATCTATCAGGTAGACATGACACTGGCGCAAGGACACGCATTGTGAGATCGATACCTGCTGTGAATGCGCCCATTTAGTCTATGATATCGTCCCCTGTCACACGCATGCGGCGAGGCAGAGCCTTGCCGCATACAAGACACAAAAGAGCTAACTACAAGTTTAAATATACACCTGATCCTTTGCGTCAAGCGTCTGATGAGGCGGTGAAAGCGCTTCGCGGGCTCACTTTTAAATCTTTGTCGGTACCTTCGTTACGTCGCGACTTAACACCAAGCTCGCCGAAGTCGGCACAATAGCCTTTTCTACCCATGCTGATCCCTTTACAGCCATTTACGAGTTAAAAGAAGCAATGGGAAGAATGATTCGATGTATGGTTCGTCCTTTTCCCCATCCACAGAGCACTGTTCGTCCGGGGTAAAGAAGATAGGATGTGCGAGCCTGGACTTTTCTTCAGATTTTGCGCGCGGAAAACAAAACTGTCGATACGATCTCCTTGGCCAGTCACTACTCATCTACCACCACCACCTGATCTGGCTGGTGGTGGTGGATGAGTAGTGACTGACTTCCATACCGGTGACAAGGTCCTATTAGTATTCACCAGGCGTCAAATCGTTGTTCTAAACAGATAACCTCTGTGAAATCTATCTGTAATGTAGACCGACAAGCGTAGTTAACAAACGAGCGTTTCAAGTAACCCATGCATCCTTCACCTTTATGCTGTACCAACAAAAATACATGTGTTCTGTAGCTTTTCGTCTCCAGTGTCGAGTCTCAACAAAAGTTCGAAAGTGAACAAAAAATAGTATTTTATTTTTCAGTTATGAAGAAATTAAATTATACATTATCAGTGTAATTACTAGAAAACGATGTCTAGGCCCTTTGTGTATTCATTGCTGAAATTAAATTATCGCTCAAGCAACGCTGATAGCCGTTAATCCCGAGTGACTATAGTCCAGCCACCTCTCCTACCCAGTCCCTGTAGATAGAGAGTAATCTGAAACTACAAAACCGTTTGTAATTTAATGGACCAGATATCGCTGTGTTACTACCTCATGTGTTGATTTACGAGGCGAGAGATAGGTGGAATCTAGCCCATCGCCAGCTGTCGATTATATTTACTTGGTATACGAGAACCTCAGTACTGGGCCCCTTCTTGAACTATATGGTGCCCAGCGATCTGGAAATCAGATGCTTTGTAAAGTTCACTGCATTGTTTAACTTTTTTCTTAAGAAAGAAGTTTTGTATTGATTTTGTGGGACAGGTATTATATTTTAATAAGAAATTTGAGAAATCTTGCAAGTTAATAATGTTTAGATTTGTCTCATTTTCTTATTGTTATGACATTCAATATTATTTCCCTCGTAATCAGCTCATAAGCTCCCCCATTAAATGGGATTCCGACAACTTGCTTTCTTTTGCAAGAATATGCATGTTTTAAAGCAAGTGACTATTGTCATCAAAATCATAATCTTCATAATGGATTGATTACATTAAATACAGATTATAGGGTCTAAGAGCAGCTACTCCATCTTAGCATTAAAGAATCAACCAAATACTAATTTAATCTTACTTGCAAGATTGTATTATCAAAACGAGAGAGGGATGTCATGTCTAAATCATAACAGAAATCAAAAAGAATGGCGAGGGCATCTTGTAATTAAGGCCACACTAAATACGGCTCACGTGTTTTTTGTCAAGCCGACTTCGGTCGGTGGATCATTACTTCTTTTCTCATTTTTTCCGTGCTGTGTTTTTCAGATGAACTATAGGGACAGTGCGTTATCCCTCGTATACATATATTTGTATGTAAAAATTTACATAAAATACTTCTTCGCCTACAATTTCGATCCGATTACTTTCCGATTCTGCACGAATGTTCCCTACACTGTTCTCTCTTGATAAAGACTTTTAGTGGCGATCCGCGAACAATTTATTATATGGAAGCATTTTAAAACTTTTTGTTGGCCATTTTCCAAAACGCCGTATCTCCCCTGCAAGTTTCATGGGATTTTGTCAAAACTTGAGAAGAATGTTCTTCAAGTGGTCTTTTCTTTGAATTTTTGGACGAAATTAAAAAAAAATTGGCGTCATATGAAAAACACGCCTAAAATGACTAAAACTAAAACTACTTGCAGTATGGGATTGTGTTGAAAAAAGATGAGTCCTTACATTTAAATGGAAGCGTAAGGTCAATTTCTGGGTGTGCACAAAGCATTTGAAGAAAAGATCACCTGAAGAACATTATTCTTTTTGAAATAAATACAATAGAACTGCAGGGGTCAACGCATTTTGGAAGAAAAACTTCACAAAAAATGTAAAACGTTGATGATTTTCCCAATATTTTTTTAATTACAAAGAAGAGGGAGCAGACGCATTTTAAATAAGAGTTTGCATTCGTTCTTACATAGAGACGACGGATGGCCTGCTCCCACTGATCAGCCCGACGAAGTCACCTGGCCAAAGAAGTATTAGATATAAATATTTTGGAAATCAATTTTACTGCTACAGCTTAAAGTCTTACAATCTTAATAACCATTAACTACAATATCATTTGCGCTACCACCGGAGAGCAGCTATAGTTTGCATAAAAAATCGCTATGCAAACACTCTCTGGGAGTCAACCCACCAAGGAACGAGGAGTATTGGAATGTAATAAAACTACTTGGATGCTTGTATTGTCTTTTTCGTCAGTTTGATTTAAGTAACAAACACAAACAATATGATAGGAGTTCGATTAAAAATTTAAGATCAGTTGCATTTTAAAAGAGAGATTCAGAATAATTTTAAAAATGTACAATTTTTGCTTCCTTTTGGTGGATCGGACCCAAATAGTGTTGCAGTCATATCAGCAGTAATCAAACCCCAATGTCAAGGTCATTCTGACTGACCGAAATGTCTTCCCTTCCAAAAATACCTTAATTCGTGCAAGTGACTACTTAGAAAAAATTGCTGGCACCTTTCAAAACAATAGAACCATAAATGTAGGCGGAATAGCCTTTTTGAAAAATTGCCTCATTACAGAACACAGAAAATGGACGACAGAAGACTCGCAAGTGATTGATATAGGCCACCGACGAAAGTCGGCTTGGCTGAAACCTGTAAGAAAGAGAAGAGAGAGAATTGGTTACATTAGAGCATAATTGGTGACAACACAATGCTACATCACACTCTAAAAGTCTCGGGGCCACGTGGTGTCATATGCCTTACCATTCGTGCCCAACAAAACAATGGAAAAGGGGGTTACTTTTGAGATGATTCGGGCCAAGTGGTTCTTTCGGAACTTTAGTCCGCTTTTTATTAAAATAGGGGGTATTATTTCAAATTTAGCATTCCCCGTTTAGGGGTGATTTGAAAAACTGATGGACAAGCATGGTAACCAGTTGCCACTTGAGTTCTCCCCACACCCACTCTCCGCCCCAACTCCTGGGACTAGACCACCTACAAATTCAGTAAACCTATGACTGAAATATAACTTATTTATAGAAACTTCATCCTCGCAGGTAAAGAAGCATTGCAAGTAAAAGTTTACATACGGATACCTCCCCCCACTTACGTGTTCAGGGCAGCCTGGTGACGTTGAGCATTAAACATACACGAGAATGATCAGAGTGATCAGCGGAGATCTAGTGAATCAAGTATGAACAGGTTTGCATGCTTGCCAAAAACCGGTTATTGAAAATTCGTACGAAATTGTAAAGAAATCCAATCAACATTGTGTGAGAAGAAGCATTTTGAAAATTGACTAATTTTTCAAATGCCTCACACCCCCACCTTCCGCTATTTAACCAATTTCTGGCTGTTTGCCCAAAAGGTAACTTTACTAAAAAGGACCGTCAAATTAACTTTTATGCAAAAAAGACTTTTAGTGGCGATCCGCGAACAATTTATTATATGGAAGAATTTTAAATCTTTTTGTTGACCATTTTCCAAAACGCCGTATCTCCCCTGCAAGTTTCATGGGATTTTGTCAAAACTTGAGAAGAATGTTTTTCAAGTCGTCTTTTCTTTGAATTTTTGGACGAAATTAAAAAAAATTGGCGTCATATGAAAAACACGCCTAAAATGACTAAAACTAAAACTACTTGCAGTATGGGATTGTGTTGAAAAAAGATGAGTCCTTACATTTAAATGGAAGCGTAAGGTCAATTTCTGGGTGTGCACAAAGCATTTGAAGAAAAGATCACCTGAAGAACAATATTCTTTTTGAAATAAATACAATAGAACTGCAGGGGTCAACGCATTTTGGAAGAAAAACTTCACAAAAAATGTAAAACGTTGATGATTTTCCCAATATTTTTTTAATTACAAAGAAGAGGGAGCAGACGCATTTTAAATAAGAGTTTGCATTCGTACTTACATAGAGACGACGGATGGCCTGCTCCCACTGATCAGCCCGACGAAGTCACCTGGCCAAAGAAGTATTAGATATAAATATTTTGGAAATCAATTTTACTGCTACAGCTTAAAGTCTTACAATCTTAATAACCATTAACTACAATATCATTTGCGCTACCACCGGAGAGCAGCTATAGTTTGCATAAAAAATCGCTATGCAAACACTCTCTGGGAGTCAACCCACCAAGGAACGAGGAGTATTGGAATGTAATAAAACTACTTGGATGCTTGTATTGTCTTTTTCGTCAGTTTGATTTAAGTAACAAACACAAACAATATGATAGGAGTTCGATTAAAAATTTAAGATCAGTTGCATTTTAAAAGAGAGATTCAGAATAATTTTTAAAAATGTACAATTTTTGCTTCCTTTTGGTGGATCGGACCCAAATAGTGTTGCAGTCACATCAGCAGTAATCAAACCCCAATGTCAAGGTCATTCTGACTGACCGAAATGTCTTCCCTTCCAAAAATACCTTAATTCGTGCAAGTGACTACTTAGGAAAAATTGCTGGCAACTTTCAAAACAATAGAACCATAAATGTAGGAGGAATAGCCTTTTTGAAAAATTGCCTAATTACAGAACACAGAAAATGGACGACAGAAGACTCGCAAGTGATTGATATAGGCCACCGACGAAAGTCGGCTTGGCTGAAACCTGTAAGAAAGAGAAGAGAGAGAATTGGTTACATTAGAGCATAATTGGTGACAACACAATGCTACATCACACTTTAAAAGTCTCGGGGCCACGTGGTGTCATATGCCTTACCATTCGTGCCCAACAAAACAATGGAAAAGGGGGTTACTTTTGAGATGATTCGGGCCAAGTGGTTCTTTCGGAACTTTAGTCCGCTTTTTATTAAAATAGGGGGTATTATTTCAAATTTAGCATTCCCCGTTTAGGGGTGATTTGATAAACTGATGGACAAGCATGGTAACCAGTTGCCACTTGAGTTCTCCCCACACCCACTCCCCGCCCCAACTCCTGGGACTAGACCACCTACAAATTCAGTAAACCTATGACTGAAATATAACTTATTTAGAGAAACTTCATCCTCGCAGGTAAAGAAGCATTGCAAGTAAAAGTTTACATACGGATACCTCCCCCCACTTACGTGTTCAGGGCAGCCTGGTGACGTTGAGCATTAAACATACACGAGAATGATCAGAGTGATCAGCGCAGATCTAGTGAATCAAGTATGAACAGGTTTGTATGCTTGCCAAAAACCGGTTATTGAAAATTCGTACGAAATTGTAAGGAAATCCAATCAACATTGTGTGAGAAGAAGCATTTTGAAAATTGACTAATTTTTAAAATGCCTCACACCCCCACCTTCCGCTATTTAACGAATTTCTGGCTGTTTGCCCAAAAAGTAACTTTACTAAAAAGGACCGTCAAATTAACTTTTATGCAAATTTGAATGGAGTCCGATCAAAAAGTGGGAAACAATGCATTTTGAAAGCTGGCGACCGACAAAAGAAATTTCCTCCTATTTGGCTGATTCCTGAGGGATAGCAAAAGCCTAAATCATTTTAGGTCAAAAATAAAAAATAATAAAATGTTCCCGCGCTTACCATTGAGTCAAGTTTCTTTTGAATCTTCAATGAAAGCTTTTCAAGAGAATAAAATCTGGTTAATATTTTTACAAAATTGGAAGGTCATCCGATCAAAATTTTGGAAGACGAAGCATTTTTAAAATTGGCTAGCAAAAATGTCAAATGTCCCCAAGTTAGCGGATCGCCTAAAAGGGTAATTTTTCAACAGAGAATCGTATGGGGAACAATCGTACCAAACTGCAAAGAAATTCTATCCAAGTTGTGGGAGAAGCATTTCTCCATTAAAACCTTTTAAATGGCCCTCATTTACCCATTTTCGCCAGATTACCAATAAATATTTATTCAAGAGAGGCCTGTCAGAGGGCAACCGAACAAATTTTGAAAGATATCCGATCAAAAATAAAGAGGGGAAGCATTTTAAATAAAATAAATAAAGACGAGCAATGTCCCACTTTTGATTTGATAAGACAAGTCCGAAGAAATCGGCTGGTCTAGACTCTGACCTAAACACTGAACAATAGAAGGCTCTGAGGAAGACATATACGGAGTAAAAGTAAGGAATAGCTAGCTAACTCAGACCCAGAACCAAGGATTTTAAGTGCTTTCTTATACATCGGGCAACATTTACCAAGTATCAGCTTTAAGACTCAGAAAAATGATAGATTATAGTAAACAAAGACCCTTTTGACATAATTATTCAAACTGCAACAGTGTACAAACTCTCAATTCTCAACTCACAATCATATGATCCTTTAAACACTATTTTACACATACTTTTTAGCCCCTTACATAGCCAACATGTGAATGTGTTTCGCGCAAAAAATTTTTTTGTAGTTTTTCTTCTATCATTTCTTTATATCCTTAATCCGAACTGTATTCGGTAGAAGCTTAAAAAATCGCCACAAGTCGCTTATTCGACAGGCTTTTTCAGGGAGGAGTTCCTAGGAAGCATATGTTTGAGAGTTATAGCTTGAACATATTTTCCGGAAACGCAATTATGATATATTATGCAGTGTGCATATTGCATCAATTCGACATATTGATACATTTGTAAGTAACTTCAAAGCGAAATGAGAACAGTCTTGTTATGATGGTATTGGCGATAATAAAGCATTGGTCTAACCTTTCAGGATACACTGGTTGTTGTTAATCATTCATTGAAAATGTGTAACAATTTGCAGGCTATAATAATACCTTGTCTGTGAATGACGTATATGCCATTATAACAGCGATCAAGTGACATCTGCTTTTCCTGCCATGATGGTGTCAGACCACAATTACTTCCGCGTTCGTAGACCAAAATAAGGAAGCACTTACGAACAAATAGTGCCCTACTTTGACAAGTCATTTATAAACTATTAAAGCAGCATTTGGCAATATGAGGACAGTTTTAAAAACTGCGATAAATACTCTTAATAATACCTAAAAATGGTTGCTCTAGAGCTCCAAACAATTTTGCAAATTTGATGAGAAAATTTGAAAAATATTGCTAAGATGATTCGGCTCCGGGCCCCATTTATTTTAATGTTTTTGAGTTCCTCTTAGACTAAATAACAAAATGTAACAGCGGTTTTTGGCCCATCAATGTTGTGCAAGTGGCGATAATATGGAATGTTATAATGTAAGCCTATGGGAAATTAATTGTGGTCTGAGGCCTGATTTGCACGAAATCCAATGGGGGGGGGGGGTAGACACCTTTTTCGTCTCACAGTTTCTTTATTTTTTAATGGATTTTAATGGTAATTGGTGGGTATGCGGGGGACATAAGTAGGTACCAGAAACGTGGTAATTTTTTGGATATCACTATTATTATTAAATTTATGAAAATTTTTGGCAAAATAAACTATTTTTTTCTGTGCAACTGCAATATTTCGAGTATGTACTATAAACTCACGCGCAGTAATATGGGAATTCTGTTAAAAATGAATGTTCCTTAAAAGGAGAAACGTTCTCTTATGTGATTGGCTAAATTATTTGTGAATAGGAATGGCCAAAATACTTTCGCAAATACATTTGCTTGCAAGTTTCTTTTATCCCCACAGTACTTGACTCACCTGAAAAGATCTAAGACGGCAGCTTTAATCCTAACAGGCATGCCGGATGCTCAGCCTGGCCTTGACAAACACCACGCTCCAAACATTGCATTCGCGACTGATTGATGGCATGGGTTTCCTTTGATAAGTGTTCCTTTGTAACACAAAGTTTGTTGTGGCATAAATGACTGATGTCATAAGCCGCCTCAGGAAACACTTTGAAGTTTACTATGAAACTCAGCCGGTGAACGTTGATGTTTTTCCACTGTCCGCTTTGTGGGCACTTGTAATTTACTCTGCCATATCCGCTTTTTGTTTGACTTTTTAGCCATATCCTGCAGCCAGTGTTCATAACAGTAGTTTGTTCATAGATTCTTTGGCGATAAGTTTCAAAGAAATTCTCCATTTTTAAAGACGCGGTTAAAATAAATTACAATACAAACTAATGAATGGCCTTTTAAAATGCACGATACAAGGAAAAAGTTAAAAAAATAATAACATGACTTTATTTTGCATAAGAATGGTCAAGCTGACCTTTCTTGTAATCTCCAAGACCCTGTTTAGCCCTTGCATAGTCACGAATAGCATTTCCTTGTGCAATTAGACGTTTCTTCTGCGTGGATGCCTTCTTTGCATACTTTTTCTGGTATTCTAATTCGTTATCTATGCTTACTAGGCTTGATCGTGTTCGCCGGGATAATTCAAAACCGATCGCCTCGCATTTTGCTACGGTTGATTGACCTTGGCTGTTGTTTAGGCGATGGATTGTGGATGATACACGACCTAAAACGTTCCGAGAGTAATTGACATTCTTTGGAAGGGAAACACTTAAAGATCGATTGGCCGCTTCACATTTTTGTGTGTTTGTATTTAACTTCATTGTCTCCAGGGCACCTATGCTTAACTTCATTTTCAAAATTTCGAGGAGAATTTCTTTGTCTCTCTCGTTCATGTTTGACGCCGTCAGTTTATTTGCTGCTAGAAACAAAGATCTGTTCCACCAGTTGCTTCTAACACCTCCACTGCATACAATGGCGCGATACCGGCACTTTGAACAGTCCCCAGAGTAACAAAGGAGAGTTGCCTCGAGCACATGAGGGAGCTCGTTGCAAATCAAGTTAAACTTCCCTTGGTGTTTCTTCATGAGCTCTTTCACAATCATACTGCACCTCAATTTCACATCCTGACACAGGACAGTTTGTGCTCGCTTCTTTTTCTCGCGCGTATTGTATCCTGGAAACATTCCGGAGCTAAATTCCGCTTTGTTACATGCCTTAAACTGAGACTGCCCTACGTGTATAGGATCTGCTTGCCGCTTTACCTCCCAGAGGGGATGTAATAACTTTATGGCATCGTGAACACCTTCTGCAGATCTCGAATCAATATCGGTTGTGGCATAAACTACTAAAATATCCTGCAGTAACATCTGCTTTCCTATTGATTTCCCCATTTCATACTCTGAAAGGGGGGTATGGCGATCCATATTTGCGGTGCAATCAACATGACCTCCAGGACATTTTACTTCCATTCCGAGATTTTTTAACCACGCACCAACCCAGCACAGCTTATTTTGAACAACTGCAGCTACAATATACTGCTTGTCAGTTAGTTTCACACGCAAGACCTATTGCTTGTGATGCATTCTGACCTGGTTTTTTCCTGCTTGCAATAGTGGCTGAGTTATAACGGCCATCTAATGCGATATTAATCCGATCTTCGGGCCTTCCACGCCACTTATTAACAGTCTTGACAATATCCAGTTTGCTTTTCATGTCTCTTTTATTTAGTTCTGTGACAGTTTTCGACGCTAAATTCGCTGTTCTTTGCATTGATGACCGTGCTGGGGGAGGAACATCTATTGAAGACATCAATACGCGAGCACGCGTGGAACTCATAGGTGTATCCTGTAACCCTATTGCAAGTCCGAGATTGGGGCCAGCTGGATCTGGTCCTGGCCTTTTTGTTGGAGCTTCTTTGTAAAAATTTGTCTCCGGGGCGACAAATCCACAAGCTGTGCATTCAATCGTGAATTTCCAACACAAACCCCATTTTCTCTCCTTGCAAATGTCAAAATTGGGCTTTTTGCATTCGATGGAAGTTTCACAGTGCAGAGAAAATACGGTATTCCAAGCCTCAACCATTGCATTTTTATCCACTAATCGAATTCCTCCATCATTGCCTAACAACTCATTTTCTTCCTTGTCTGGTTTTTATCTCAACATACGAACAGTTGGAGAAACTTCAACGGGTTTTCCATCGATCTCTGTATTTTTTAAATGTTCAAATTCTTTAGTATTCAGACGAATTTTTTTAATTGTATTATTTGAAGCAGTTTCGTGAAGTTTGCTAGCTTTCTTTTGTGAAAAATTATTTCTTTTTTTGAACCAACTTTGTTTTCTTTTTTTTGTACCTTTCATTTTTAACAATTTTTATTTCGTGGCATCGGTGAGATATGAAGTGAATTTATGTAGTGCAGCATGTTTATATAATACCTCACCACAAGTTGCCACAGCAACTGGATTAAGCAATGAAGCATGTCGCGTTCATTGATTGGTTGATAAATACTGGTGCATGAATAGTGATTTGGTACCATAATGTGCCTAAACATTTTGGCCATCATTATGAAATATTACATGAGTGCATTATAATTTTGTCTTACATAATATTTTAAAGTAAAAGTGTGTGCTTGTTTTTGATACACTTTTGTGAAAATACCATTCTATAAAACATGGGATTTTTTAAAAAATAATAAAAAAATAACCTAAAAAATTTACGTTTTTACTTTTTTCTAATTAAATTTGCTGAAAAACAATTCTGAGGAAAATTACTGTTATACTTTGCTTTCTAGAGTCAACATGCATCCATGTGGTAAGAATTATTTAAGTGCGTTTATTCGATGAATTTTAGTAAAATTTTGAAATTTAAAAATTTTGTAATATTAGAAACTGAAAAAAGTCATTTTATGAATTCATAGGGGTATCTAAAAATTGTCACAGCACAGCCATTTATTATTCGATATTCTTGATTCTTTCAGTGTTTATCTGAAATATATTTGTCTTAATGGAAATGTATTATTTATAGAGAATAGCAAAATTAATTAGGTGTGGTAGTTGTCAGACCACAATTACTTCCGCGTTCGTAGACCAAAATAAGGAAGCACTTACGCACAAATAGTGCCCTACTTTGACAAGTCATTTATAAACTATTAAAGCAGCATTTGGCAATATGAGGACAGTTTTAAAAACTGCGATAAATACTCTTAATAATACCTAAAAATGGTTGCTCTAGAGCTCCGAACAATTTTGCAAATTTGATGAGAAAACTTGAAAAAATATTGCTAAGGTGATTCGGCTCCGGGGAATTCCGAGGGGGAGTACTTTATTCTATTTATATCCAAAAATCCAATCGGTCAGCCCCCATTCATTTTAATGTTTTTGAGTTCCTCTTAGACTAAATAACAAAATGTGACAGCGCTTTTTGGCCCATCAATGTTGTGCAAGTGGCGATAATAGGAAATGTTATAATGTAAGCCTATGGGAAATTAATTGTGGTCTGAGGCCTGATCGTGGAAGCCATTTTGAAAAAATACCCGTACCGAAGCTACTCTAGAGTGGCTTGTGGGAACCAATATATCTGTTTTGTGTAAACACTGAGCGGATGAATATTTTTAAAAAATAGTTCCTCACTTTATGAGACTATTTTCATAGGGTCTTCGTAGTAAGAAGTAAGAAGAATGGACCGAACTGTCGTAGATGTTGCCTGGTTGATAACAACAGTTTATGCAGAACAGTAGATCCCGTCGGAGGTCAGCTATTTTATAACAACGAAGTCCATGGAAAAAAGAATTGCTCTTTCCACCATTGTTGTTCAACAGCCAACCTCTTCGGCAGTTTGGTCCGTTGTGCATAAAATCCTTTTTACTCTGCAGACCCGCTGGGGAATCTACGAAAATAGTACTCTTTAAAGAGTGCACCTTCTACTTAAGATATGTTCAACAACCAATCTGTGTTTCTGTTCGGTCTGTTATATGTAATAGCTTTTTACTCCCCAGACACACTGGGGATTCTACAAAAATAACACTCATAAAAGAGCGGAACTTATTTTTTTTAAAATATCCATCCGCTCTTATCAGAGGTCAGATGAAATCATACAGCGGCTATCCAAACTCAGTGCAGCATTTGGCAAGCTGTCTCTTTAAGAATCGATCACGACATAAAGCTGACAACGAAGATAAATGTCTATCGGCTGTCCTCTATCCTGTACGTTTGTGAAACATGGATTCCATACAGAAGGCACGAGCAGCAACTTGAGGCGTTTCACATGCGCTGCCTTTGCAGAATCTGCAATATCTGCTGGCAAGATCGAATACCCAACACCATGGTCATGGAGAGGTGCGGATTCATGAGCATTCAGTCTCTCTTAGTGAAAGCCCAATTGCACTGGGCTCCACTTATAAAACGAATGGGCAACTATTATTGTCAGTTAAGGGGGGCACTCGCGGCGTGGGACGACCACGTCTACGCTGTAAATATACCCTAAAGAGCAACCTCAAGAACTGTGGTATGAGTCCGTTCCCCTGGGAAGCGGACTCACATAATCGCGCATCATGGTGGAGCAGCTGCCACGCGGCTAAAATATGAGCAAACCCAATTCAAGGCCTCGAAGCTGAAGCGAGCAACGAGAAAATTCCGAGACTTAGAGACCTATTTTCCAAGCTATAGAAACAGCGACTGCGACAAAGAATGTCTGTCGTGTGTCGGACTCTCCTCACATCAGAGGGCTCATCGGCGCCGAGACCCTCATTCGAAACGAGAGATACAAGTACATTTTTTTTGTAAGTAAAGTATGAAGTAGTAAGGTCATTGTCTCATTAAATTACAGTTAGGTATATTGTTTACTACAAGTTTTTTTAAAACTTTTTTCGATCTACCTTTTCCGAAATACCTCATTAATTACTAAATTGTATAAAAGCATAAATTGAAAATTGAAGTTTTAGTATTAAGTTTTATATTGCATAAATTCATTTCTAATTTTGTACGTATTTCTTGGAAAATAAACGTTTTTGATTGGTTGATTGATTGATTGATTGATTAATTGATACCATTATCTTTTCACAATAAACAAAGCTATAGGAAATAACCACTCGATATATAGCCAATTGTCAGATGTTTCGAGAAAAGTATTTTTTTTTTTACAGTCACCTTAAACTGCTGTTAATTTAGGCTCTGCGTCACAGCAACTGGAGGCATGCATAGATTTCACAATACTTGCATAAAAACAACATGTCATAACTGGTGTTGTGTTCTCGATTTCGGTCTTAATGTATTATCGCCCAATCGAGCACATCATGCTTGTTGTCCGTTAGCTCCGATTCGTCTCTGACTTGTATAACATCGTATATCTTTCTGTCAGAGCCACGAAGCCATCCAATGTTCCACTAATAGGCGTCAACTTCATATGTTCTGAGGCCCGAATCCTGCATACGAGTCCCTACTATTAAAACATTTACAGAAAGCACATGCCCAGTATACGAGTACCGTGCAAGGGAGAGGAGATAGAATTGGAGTAGATCGTAATTGGTGACCAGAGTTCGCGCTGGGTTCTCAGGAAAGTGAGTCAAAAAAGGAAAGTGCGACTTAGATAGGTCCAGAAAACTCGGTGGGTTCCGAAAAAGAGACATTTCGTAAAAAATGCCCAAAAAGTGGACAAAAACGAAGCCATCCAATGTTCCACTAATAGGCGTCAACTTCATATGCTCTGAGGCCCAAATCCGGCATGCGAGTCCCTACTATTGAAACATTTACAGAAAGTGCATGGCCAATATACCGTACAAGGGGGAGGAGATAGAATTGGTTAGAGTAGATCGTAATTGGTGACCAGAGTTCGCGCTGGGTTCTCAGGAAAGTGAGGCAAAAAAGGAAAGTGTGACTTAGATAGGTCCAGAAAACTCGGTGGGTTCCGAAAAAGTGAGTCATTTCGTAAAAAAAAAATGCCCAAAAAGTGGACAAAAACGCCGTCATAGCGAACCCTGGGGACAACAAAATGTTCAATTCTAACTATACTTAACAAACCGGATGCGAATTTGCTAACCATTTCGACTCAAATATTCCTTATTGTACGACACATGACAAATAAAAATTGTTTTCAGCTATGGGAGATAGTCTTTTCAATTTCACCAATTTGTATCTACTATAGCCATTCGTTCTCCTTTCACTCGTACCCTTTTTGTAAAACAGACCCAATTTTTAGTGAGCTGTATATCTTATATTTGTTCATAAAGATGCAGAAAAGTTAGTTTCCACATGCACCTGTCAAATGTTTGTTTACATTGCGGCCTTTAAATGTTACGTGATCAAAGTCAAATGACCAAATATTTAAATAATGGGGTTATAATTTATTTGTAAAATATATTCTAAAATAGTTGATAGATGCAGAGTTACGTATAAATTTATTTTGTATGCCCACAATATTTGACTTTTTTTACGTTCATTTTGTAGTATCAATTCAAAAGTTTTTTTGGTGGGTAATTGCACAAATTATTGTCACTCTTTCACGTAATAAAGTATACTTCCTGTATGCAAACAGCTGTCAGTTATTGCGGGAGATTTGTGGTTATTTTTGTATTATTTTCTTTTGAAGAAAGCGTAACACAGAAGTTGTATATCATTGCCGTTGTACTTTGAGGGCCATTAGCAAACGCCAATAAAGACTTGTGGATCGTTTAATCTCGCACAAAGTAGCCACAGGGGTGCCTCAAAGCAAGCACAGTTGACTTGCTTATCAGTATATAGTGAGGCTTTGAAACAGTGCGTGGAAACTTTGTACAGGGTTCCCACAGGTCCTTAAGTCCTGGAAAGTGCTTGAATTTTGTTGTGGATTTTTCAAGGCTTGAATACGTGGAAAAACGCATGTTTTTAAGCCATGTGCTTGAAAAACTCATGGAAAAGTGAAGATGTACAAAAAAAAAAAAAAAATAAACACACACACACACATACACACACAACGAGGGCTGTGGCTTGGTGCTGATATCGCCTTGGGGACTGAGTATGAATTGATAAACAGTTGTGTTTTTAAGCCATGACCATAGAAGTACAATGGACATCCGAGCTAGCCTCAGGATTGTGGTTTAATTGTCAAGGTTTGTTTGTTTTTGTATTACGAGTGGAGTTTGCTGTGCAGTTTTATCTGCTCAACTTTTTTCTCCCCCAAATCTGCTTGCCTCGTGCGATTGGCCTGTGAGCATTAATCCGTGTCGTTACTTATGTACTGGTACTGATTCCTAGCTTCAGTTGCAATTAAGTTATTGATAGTTAATCATTTGATGCTTGATAAATGTGAAGTTTAGCAATTGAACTAAAGTTATAGATTGCAGTTATACCTGGGAAGTGCTAGTTTAATGCGAATTGGATTGAGAGTAAAATTTATTGTAGCTGGTTGTTAGTGATCCTAGCGATGTATATAGAGCTCGATGCAAATTTTGCGTTAAATCTTTTGACATTGCTAGTGTGGGTGAATCGGCTTTAAAAAGCCACATGAAATCAAAAAAGCATCAGCAATTAACTGAAGTTTCTGGAAATGGAAATTCACAAAAGAAACGTATTTCCTGATTCTTTGACAAAAAGGATAGAGCGTGATAACAGCGTTATACAGTTTAGTCGGTTTGTGGAGAAGGAGGTACTGCCCAACTTGTCAGCTTTTAGGACATTTGACAACTCATGTCAAAGATTGGATGAATTTCTCTGGTCATATGACAGACTATTCAGATCTTTGGTATGTCGCAAAGCGTATCATGGTGCTTTCGCATTGCCAAACTTCCGTTGAAAGAGGTTTCCCTATAAATGACAAAATGGCTTTAGAGAATAAAGTTAAACTTACGTTTACTTTGCAAAGGATAGTTTACGATGCTGTGAAAGGTGCTGGTGGCGTAAAACATGTAAAAATAAATAAAGAGCTAATTTCCTACGCAAAAAGAGCAAGGCAAAGGTATGGTCAGTATTTGGAGCAAGAATGAGAAAAGCGTAAACATGAAAGTGAAAAGTCTGTGAAAAAAGGCGTTAGATGACCTTACCAGTAAATAGAAGAGACTTTGCCTTAACGTGCCTTAACTTTGCCTTAACTCTCTTTGGAGAGAGCAGAGGTAACGTCGAGTCGTGAATGGATTGTCAAATTTAACACTTTTCGAAAAGCGGATAAGCAGAAGGAGAGTGAGTTAAATCAAATTAAAGCTAGCATTGAACAGTTATTAAAATCCTAATCTGACTGTTTTGTATAGCTGCGCTGTTGAGAAAGTAACTTTTGTTGTTGGGGGGCGTGCTGTAGATGCAGTGAAAAGTAGTGACGTAATAACAGAGTAATGATTAAATACCGTATTTCAGGACCCTCTTATCTTGCCGCTTGTCTAGTAGATTACTTATGTGGTATATATATATATGTGGAATCTCAGATATGTACAGAGACCAATAAACAACGTTAAATCATATTAACGGGAGGGAGGGGGCGTTGTGAAATCAGTTACCTTTTGGAGGGGCTTGGGGGCATTGTGTCAAAAACGGTCCTTGAAAAGTCTGGTACTCAGTGCTTGAAAGGTGCTTGAAAGTCCTGGAATTTTGTCATGGTAATTCTGTGGGAACCCTGTTTGTAGCGTACCGCTTCTTGGATCAATCTTCCGATCAGTAGCCTTGGACCGTCCGCCATTTTTCAATGGTTTTTGCGCCAGAACTCTCGTGCTTTGGACGCGATCCGGTAATGCTTTTGCATGTAGCAAATACAGGATTTTACACATGTTTTCTGTCATGCGAAACTGAAAGGATGATATATTTTTTTAGCAGGATTTTCGAGCTGTACCTCGCCACTTCATCCTATGATCCCGAAATATAAATTTTATGTGCAAACTGTAAGACTGTCAACTCGCTTTTCAAAATGTCTGCTAAGAGCTATAAGGATTTCATGTGAAGACAAACCTGACTTTATGTGTGCATACTAACTGTTTACTTATAGCTGCTCAGTATTTTGCATTCGTGAATCACTAGCAGGCTCGGCAAAAGTATCATTTCCGGGATAATTGTTGTTTTCGGGAGATGGCGACTCTACAGGTACAGGCGGGTTTAATCTTGGTTACTTACTTACTTAAGGCTATCGCCCATACCCATACTAGGATACAGCCCCTCTTCCGTCTGCCCTGTGGCCTCCCCTTCAGTGCCTCAAAGCGCTGGCCAGAGTCGTGCGCCGAGAGTAGCAAGATTGACATCAGTAGAAGTTCTGTTGCAGGAACTATGACTCTTACTGTTGTCATAGCAGTTCTGCCACTTGATACGTTATTTAAAGAATGATACTTTATGTCGAGGAAAGTCCCAAATGATACTTTATTGATATTTTATTTGGATGTTGATACTTTTTGTTATCTTTTTTTTTTCATTTTTAGTCCCCCGCCGCCGCGAAACGCGAAGCGGGGGACTATTGAATTCCCATTGGTCTGTCCGTCTATCAACATTTCTGATATGATGTCTTTTTGCGTTAGATCTCAGAAACTACTCCAGGGATTCCATTTAAACTTGCATAGGGAAGGAGTATAGGTTGTGGTTGTGTACCTGGGTATAGGTTTTGTCGGCCGCCAAAAAATGTGTCCTGAGGATTTTGTCGAAAATCCAAATATCTTAGGCCGTCAACATCTGGATAGGATGCCTTTTGTGCGATAGCTCTAAGAGACTACTTGAGGAATTCCAACTAAGTCATGCATAGGCAAAGAATATAGGGTATAGTTGTGCACCTGGGTATAGGTTTTGCCGGTTTCCGAAAATAAAATCCTGGAATTGCACGCCTGCGGTGAGATTTCACTGACATACTGTTTTATTTATTTCTGGTAATTCTCCTTGAAAATTTTATATTTGTTTTTATATTTTGTTTATATTTGTTAATTATTGTTTTCTGAAAGCGAATGGGAACGAGTTAAAGTATTATTGCCTTTAAACACATGTAACCATTTTGTCGCATTCTTTTGTAGTATCGAAAAATTTGTACAGCTATGTTACCAAGTTTCTTATTTAGACCTGTTGGTGTAGATGCATGAAATAAAATGTTATATCAGCTATTAGGCAGGTTTTGAAGTCATTTGATGTTATAAGTGCTGAAATAGGCTGAATGTATGACGGCTGTTCCCACTGCCCTGACGGTGCCAAATTTGGGTATACATCCTTTATGTTTGTCAAATTAACGCTCCCATTCGCGAATTTTATTATTGTTCACATATTTTCACCAAAAGCCCTTATTTTCAGAAATTTTTCAAAATTTTTCGGCATTTTTTAACCAGTTTGTTTATACTTTATTTATACTTTTTGGCCTATAAAAATACTTTATTGGTACTTTAATTCCACTCCTGAGGTACTTTATTTAAACACCTTTGAATTTTTACATTTGGGACATTTGGGACTATTTTCCATTAGTGTAATCGGAAATTAGTCGTACCAAATGCCGGGAAAAGTTTATCAGCAGTATATGTTGCAGCAATCGTAGCAAATGTTAAGCAATTGGGCGCACAGCGGGGAATTCTTGAATCGCTGCGCGTCCGTCCTTCTATCCCCTTTTTATAGTAAAATATCTCGGTAACTATTAAAATGATTCATTTATTTCTTACTGAAATAAGTCACACGTTGAATCAGTATGACGTGCCGTTATTTTTAAGTAAAATTTTGGGGGGAAAGTGCAGTGACAGCTTAATTAGGGATTATTTCGAAGTTCCAAGAACCGGCGTTCTCATTACCTTTTATTTATTATTTCACCAAAAAATTTAAGAACCGCAATTTTACCTCTCATCAAAAAAAAAAAAAAAAAAAAAGGATGAAATACGTACATTCTGCATTGAGGCTTGGGATTAAGTTATGAATCACTGCTTACAATCGACAATTTAAAATAATTAAAAAGTGAGATACCCAATATATATTTGAATGTATTTCATGCATGAAACGTCCCTCACATTTTTATACAATGTTGAAATACGTACAAAGGATGAAATACGTACATTCTGCATTGAGGCTTGGGATTAAGTTATGAATCACTGCTAACAATCGACAATTTAAAATAATTAAAAAGTGAGATACCCAATATATATTTGAATGTATTCCATGCATGAAAGGCCCCTCACATTTTTATACAATGTTATACAATTGTAACGTGATCGACAATTGTGAAGTGCTGCTTCAAACCAGGAAGTCCAACGTTTTGTGTGCGGGTACAAGTAGACTATTCATTGTCAAATTCACCTTTCCGTTCACCGTAGTTATCATGTTTATCTTTTCATTGAAACAGAAGTTGATAGGGCTTGTAGGTAATGGTTATAAGGGCTGTTACCTGCTCTTTTACCTGCTGCTCGCTGCGATACACAAAAAAGGCAATGAAAATGAAGGTAATTTGTGGCAAAAATCTGTCTCTGCAGTCTCGGATTAGTAAGTTTGATTTTCGGAACATGAAATGGCCAGTTTTATTGAATCAACCATGTTAAAGAAGCGTACACTCCAAATTTTTAGACCGGCTGACTCAGTCGGGTGGTCTTGTGCAATCACTTTCGAAAAAAGTGTGTGTGTGTTAACCTTTTTTTCAAAATCATCTCCTCCTGCAGTTTTGATCGGATCTTCTTGGAATTACACATGTTCAATCTCTAGGTGGTGCTCTACCGGAAAATTATTTTTTTTCGCGATCGGCCATAATGACGGGACTTTAAAAATTGTCAGAAATTTGTATATTTTGGTATATGTTTTTTACATGTAGGTAGTATCTACAATATCTGTGGGGCAGTAGTTGAATTTAACATCTCTTTGTCGCCTCTTTGTCCTTTCCCCTCCCCTTTTCCCCCTCTCCTGACCCCCACCACCCCATCCCCCCATCCTGACACACACGCACAGAGTTACTTTTGACCGGATTGAATCTGTAGAAAAAGCCGTGTTAATGCAGCCTGTGACTTCCCTGTGACCTATTTTTAGCATTGTAGTTCCTATGTATGCTAGGTCTTTGGAGTTGATCACTCAGGCCAATTAGACAAGTGAGGCTGCAAAAAAAAAAAAAAATTTCAGTGGCGGATCCGGGAGGTTCAGGGGTCGCGACCTCCTCCCCCCCCTCCCTAAATTCGAAAAAAGTAACTGTTAAGCTTTGGGTTTTCTGAAATTTTGAAACTCAAGGTGTCAGAAGTTGAAACTTCCCTCCCCCTCTTCACGAAAAGTTGGATCCGGTCTGATCCTTGAAGTCAGTTGAATTTGAGTGACAGATCACATTTAAAAGCCATAAGGAGAGAGAAAGATGTGTCTCCCTTCATAATTTAGTAAATGTGATCTATAAAAATATGACAGTTGCTTTGGTGGTGAATCCTGTCATTTTGTCTTTGCAATAAAAAGAACCAGAAGTACAGTGAGATCTCGTTAAACCGACATCGGCGGGACTGAGCAAAAAATGTCGGTAAAACGATATGTCGGTTAAAAGGTACTGGCTGTTTGAAACTTGTAAGAAAGAAAAACTGGCAGGTTAAATATTGGAAGTCTCAAAAGTACTGATAATTTTATCTTTCTGATTTATCCAGGTACTGAGAGTGTTGTGTGGAACATTACGTTCTTGTTCGATTTTATCTTTAGATTTTGTCCCTTTTAGCACTTCTTGAATCGCTTTGTATTTCATATCCAGACTGTAGAGAGAATGCTTTCGTTTCGTAGCCATATTGAGCGGTATCGCATTTGATTTGCATTCATTCTTACAGCCTTTTTATACTGTACAGGTAGGGTCTAAATTGCAATTTACAACACTGTTTTCTAATTGCAATTGATGAAATTGCCATTCGCAAAATTGCAGTTGATTAAATTGCAATTTAAAATTTCTGCTCAAATTACAATCAAGTGACATAATTAACAGACATGAAAAAGACCTGTGACGTTTAAATCACACGAAATAATCGCTTCTTTATGTTCTGATCAATCAAAATCTAAAGAATCGTTTGAGCTATTGAACAATTCTTTTTAATGTCTGATCACAAGTTTGTTCATGTAGCATTGTTTTCTGTAATGTAATGATTACACGCAAACCCAAAATCTTTGAAATCCCGAGTAGATGTCATACCTTTGAATGGCCTGAGTACTGATCAATAGGCTTCTGTGTGTACATAACTTCTGTGATGTTAGTAGAAACAATGGCTCAAATGTATAACATCACAGTGAAATGACAGTAGGTATAATGCCAAACAGCCATCGTGGAGAGACCTGTTTTTGTGCCCTGACCTGGTGGCTGACCCTACGAGTGGCCAGTCACTATGCTTCGTACGTACAAGCATTGGCACAGTTGTAGCAACAACCAATCATATTACAGTATGACTTTGGGGCAATCATTCTTCAGAAATGAAGTTAGCGGTCTGTATGACAAGCACAAAGAAGCGAGGGGACTGCCATTTTACTATGAAGAAGGAAACATTACTACTACTTGTAGCTAGCAAAATGTTATCTAATAGAAATATATTTTGCATTGGATCTTCCGCAGTGCTCGAAGTAATACTGAGTTGTTTTTTATTTTCACAGTCAGCTATATAGAGTCATCTATATACAGTTAGCTATATACACTCAGCTATACAGTCAGGGTATATTAAAGCTTTGTAGTTCATGTTCAGTTTACGGCTTTGGTGTTTTTTTGTATTTTTTTTTTGTATTCCATATTAGTAACTATTCGACACTGGATACCTGTTATGTTGTGAGCCCTTGTTTCATGACCTCGGGGGCGGGGGCGGGGGGGGGCGGGGGCGGCCTTGTGGGCTTCATGTTTAGTCTTGCCAGTATCCTTAGCTCATGGGTTCCGAGGCAACATCTCGGGATCGAACAATGTCGTTGAGAAAACCAGCATTTTTTAACATCTCATGCAGCTATGCACTAAACAGAGGTACTACTTTTTAATGGAAGCAACACAGATGCGGCAAAGAGGTCAAGGTTTTATCTTAGGACCTGTATAACTTTATGCCTTGGTGGTTTGGGTTGGAAGACGGGGGGGGGGGGGGGGGGACTTGTCTCCGAAGAGTATCAGTAGTCTAGGCTTTGGTATCCGGATTGTTCAGTCTTTTTACTAAATGGTGAACCAGATTCAGAAAGATTGGGACATGCGAGAAGAGGCTGAGTGGTGTAAGAAAAAGGTGATCTAATCCATAGTATGATATACTGGTGTCGAGGGCAGTCACCGAGCTGGAGAACTGCCCATTAGGGCCATTCCTTCAGAGGAAAGTAACACAAAAGAAACTAAAGCGAAAGCAAAGAAAACTCTTTAGTCACTTATATTGAACGTTAATTTACAGTAAAAGATCGTTAATCCGAACATGGTTAAACGAATTATTGGATCATCCAAACAAAACGTCTCGCTCCCAACGATATTTATCACATATTTATAGCAAAAAGTTCGGATAAATGAATATAGTGGTTTATCTGAACATCAGGTAGTGTTTGTATTTTTTCGTTTAAGTGTCTTTTTTTTCAAGTTTAGTATTGTTCACATACACATTGCCTATTAGAATAATTTACATATAAATAATGAAGCTTGGAAAATACATAAAAATCCCCCTTCAGCATGTTTGATCTGTTTCTAGGAAGGCCTAGCGCCCTCCTATGCCGTAGTGTTTACACACAACGCGTAGTTTCAAAACAGGTTGTTTTATTCCCCACAGGGAGTATATGCGATCGACCGCGTGTCGGTCTGTCGGTCTGTCGGTCGGTCTGTCATCAAGAGCTTGTTAACACGATAGCTTAAAAACTGCTGCAAGGATTTTAATGAAACTTGGTATGTAGCTTCTATGGGAACAAACACAGATCGGTATTGTAAATGGGCCAGGTTCGTCCAAGGAAAATGGAACAGCTGGACTTCAGCTCTTGATTGACTATTGATGGCCGTGTTTAACTAATGGGGGGCCTGTTGGGAATATGTGGGCTATACACACTGCTCTAGTTGCAAAATTGACATACTGTTCGTCAGATGTTGTGCAAATAAACAGAGCATGAAAAAAAACTCCTGCAAGTTTTTTAATGAAACTTGGTATGTAACTTCTATGGGAACAAACACAGATCGGTATTGTAAATGGGCCAGGTTCGTCCAAGGAAAATGGAACAGCTGTACGTCAGCTCTTGATTGACCATTGATGGCCGTGTTTAACTGATGTGGGGCCTGTTGGGAATATGTGGGCTATGCACACTGCTGTAGTTATAAAATTGACAAACTGTTCTTCAGATGTTGTGCAAATAAACATAGCATGAAAAAAAAAAAACATTTTTTTTTATTGCTTCAGTCAGTGAACAGGGCTAATAAGTTTTGAAAATGTATATTTGTAGGCAGTGTTTAACCGACAGAAAAGAACACAGAGTAAGAGCACCGCTTCTATTTAGCTGTGAAAAAGTAATCCTTTCAATGCCGTTATGTGGCAGCCATTGTCTCATATACATTACAGAGGTAAAATATTACATAGGATCATCTTCTCGGCATCTTCCACAGAAATCTATTCATTGTCATTTTGTGCCAGGAACTATCGCAGCTAACGGTATAGCCTTTTCCCTGGGTCATGTCAACACGTGTGGCCTTCAAAAATCTTCCATGTTCTAATTGCAATTATCAGCTTTTACCTTCCCTAAGTATCAACTTAAATTACACTGAGTAACGAAGCCTGTAAACATTATAACATAAATTATCAAAACTTAAAAAAATTTGAAGTGGTCCAAATATGATGCTTTCCACTTCTGGTCGAAAAGTCGCTGGCCCAAAATGTCACTGGTCCAAATGTCTCTGGCCCAAAATGTCACTAGTCCAGATGTCACTGGCCCAAATGTCATGGATTCGGTGAAACAGGCGAGCATGATGCTTTTATAACGCGAACCATGGTTTGGACTGAGTAGTTAACAGCATATGTAATGGCTAAGATCAGGATAAGAGAATGTTAAATTTCGTCACTCAAAGGTTTCTTCAATACAAATCATTTTCAAAAATGCCCAATGACAATTTAGCATGACTAGAAAAGCTCGAAAGCGAAAATGTCGTGATGTATAATATCAGTAAGAAAGTATATGCAGACAGTAGAATGTGTGGTCGAATTTGATTTTAGGTAAACACCGTTTTAACCAAATTCCTGTTAATCTGAACAGATTGTGACTGTCTCGACCTGTTCGGATTAACGAGCTTCTGCTGTATCCTGAACTTAAATTTATAAATGATTTAACTAACTTATCTAACTTTTATCAAATTACTGTAATTTCGTGAGCTTTTAAAATTTATATATTTTATTGATTAATTTAATTTTGCCACTTAGAGCTAATTGTAACAGTGAAAATGTATTTTCTCTCAAATTTTCAACTTGATTTGAATCAATTTGCTGAGGCGTTTCAAGCGTCTCGATGGCACGAAGCTTGAGGCCTGACTTTGCATTCAGCATTTCAGCCCAAACCGGAGTCGGGGTCATGTGTATGATAAACGTTCATCTTAAGAAATTCATTACCCCGTGCTTTGAATGCCTCCCACCCCCCCCCCCCCCCCTCTTCATTGATCTTGTCTGTTACCACACGATCGCCATTTTTCTCGTATCTGCATTGTATTATTTTAAACGTCGGGAATCATCGAAGTTGGCAATTGCCTTTTTCGGGAATTGTCGTAGTTGGCAGTTGTCTCGGTTCGGGAATTGTCGTAGTTTGCAGTTGTCTTGGTTCGGGAATTGTCGTAGTCGGCAGTTGTCTGGGTCGGGAATTGTCGTAGTCGACAGTTGTATGGGTCGGGAAGTGTCGTACTTGGCAGTTGTCTGGGTCTGGAATTGTCGTAATTGGCAATTTTCTGGGTCAGGAATTGTCCAGGCGGGAATTGTCCGGCTTCCGATATATTGGTATGTACTTGTCGCTGTTGTTTCAATTTGTACAAGGAAACTGCTTTCTCTACGATACCTTTCACCGTTGTATTTCGAGTTTATACAAACTATACAAACTAAGTTTTCTGAGTGACATTAATTTTCTGTATTTCTAAACGGCACTTTATCAATGACTTTGTGTACTCTTTTCATTACAATATCAATATATAGAAGTTATCAAATTTATATTTACCAGGATTGTGTTTTGTCCGGTTCAGGTATTTCTTCCGGACAGTGGAAAATCGGAACCGGAAAAAACCGGAAAAAATGGTTTGTATTATCATATAGTGAAGTTTTGTCCATGGCGCGTTACACTACAGATACGTATACAGAATCCAGGACAAAACGTCCCCGGCTATAAGGTCCCCGGCCACTTACGCATATCCGCAGGAATTATCGCGCATATCAGTCCCAGTTAGTTCTGCTTTTTTTTTTTATTTACAAAACAGTTAGCCCATAATTGATCGGTAGTGAAGTTCAGGCTATTACTAAAGGAGTGAAAAAACTGGAGTATAATGGAGGATGATGGGATAGGTGTTGTCTAAATATGGTGCGCCGTAAAAAGGTTCGCGTCGTAAGTTTAAACATACAGTTGGAGCATAATTTCACGCAGCTTAAAGATAACAGGTCTGTTATTGAAGGTGATTGTTGGTATGATCCGACGGATTCGTTAAAAAAAAGAGAACAATAAACAAAACAAAAAAAAAGACAAAAAAAAAAACTGACCAATAACATTTGTGGCTCGTGCCATATACAGTGTAACAGGCACGGTGTACTTTGCGATCAATCGTTGAACTGACCAGATGCCAAACACATGCCTACCACATGCCTACCACGTGACTAACACGTGCCTACCTACTGCACGATTAAGTTGTCTGTTCATCGTTTAATTTGAATAAGTCATTTCATTAAAATACCAGCAAGGGGTAGGCTATCAAAGTTCTGTTTAGTTTCTTAATCTGAAAGCGCGGTTATCTTATCGATATTGTTCACGATTTGATTTGAATGTCTGTGAGAGACAGGCTGTCTAATTGATACTCGTTGCTGCCTCGTCTTTCGAGAGACCGGTCAAGGTCGGGGCACGTCCTGGCTTGCTCGCTTCTGATTGGCGTGTTGTCACGTGATATGACGATGTCACCGGACTGCAGCGAGTAGCCATGCTCGAATGCGCACACGTGTGGTGCTTGTCCGTATACTGGCGCGGTTGTGTGCGCATGGGCGCGGTCTGGTGCCACGGGTGTGCAGGTGGCGCAGACGGGTGCCACGGGTGTGCAGGTGGCGCAGACGGGTGCATCAGTGGCACTGCTTGACACCTCACGCGAGTCGTTCCCACTGTCCGACAGATGGCGCGAGTCGTTCTCACTGTCCGACAGATGGCGCGGGTCGCTTGTAGTGCTCTGACTCTTCTTTCTGCGGAAGCTGGATTTAATTTTTCTGTACATGCGCTTAAAAGCTTTACCGACGGTGTTCTCCTTGCACTGCGGGTGGGATTCGTCTTCTTGTTCACACACGTCACGGCATGTTCTGTTTGCCTGCCCTGTGCCATTGTTCGAGCGCGGTACCGTCGATTCATTGTCTTGCTCATTTGCACGTGTTATCGGCACGCAATCGAAGTCAGTACTTTTATAGGAAGGAGGAGGAATGTACGAGTGATAGGCGGGCGGGTAGGCACCCGGATGACTCTCGTAGAAGCCAGTGACTGGCAGTGGTAAGGTGGGGTAGTGGTTGCCGCCGTACGGGACTACAGCATGGACTACGTTGGTGGTGTTATAGCCGTGTGGTCGTGGGTAGTAGGGGGAGGCCATCGGTGCCTTCATCACCGACGTATCGTGGATAGGGCTGCTGTCATACCGGATGTCCTCATCGTCGTCGTCGTCGTCGTCGTTGTCGTGATAGTCGTCGTCTGCCGGCCTGCGGGCGCCACGCTGTCCCATGAATGTGGGCGCCACTCTCCGTGCTGGTGACGTGTCCCCTGCCCCAGGTGGGTCATCTGGGAGGAGCTCAGGCCTGACGTTATCCAGCTTCCTCTGCTCGCTTTGCGTGAGGAGATTGCTCAACGTACGGGCCTGGCCTGTCCGGAGTACAGCCGACAGCTTGCTGAAAGTAACGTCATCATCGTCATCATCGTCACATTAGATAAACAAACAAAAAGAGGGAAAAAAAAACAAAACAAAAAGGATCGAGAACAAGGAAATGGTGAGAAACGAAAACCCCCAAATGTTGTTATAACAAGAAAGGTTTTAAAGTGAAACCAGACAGGTCTGAAATACCCGATGTTTCCGTATCAGTGCGTCGTGATTCTTATCAGTGTACTTATGCACGTACAAAGCAGGACATTTATTACAGTCAAACCTCCGTTAGTGAACACCTCTATATAGTGAACGATTTTTTTGGTCTCAAATATGGCCATTGGCTTAACAATAGGTATCTGATTGTAATTTCTCGTTAGTGAACACCTCCATGCTATGAACAGTGAACACTTGCTGCGGTCCCAGATGGTCAATGTCAGTGCAAGCAAACCTCTAATTAGTGAACACAAAATATTTTACATTTTCCCAGTTTGTTTATACAGTTACTGACCCCTTATATTGCCCCATATGCAGTGTAACCCATATTAGTGGGGGAGGGGGGGGAGAGGGGGGGGGGGGGGTTGGTTATGTTTACTTCGTTGCGGCCTGAGTTATGTGCTCATCGCCTCCAAGTACTTGGGGACTATATAACAAATGTTCTCGTTGACTTATTAAGTCGAGAACCTATTGGCTAATGATGATCAAATTTTGTACATATAATGGGATAGCTTGTATGTTCTCTCTTCGAGTTGATTTCACAATGTTCCCTCACTTTCTCTTTCGCCCTGTCTCTCTCTCTACACACATAACACCCGCAGCAGACGGGCAAACGGGCAGTCTTTTTTTTTTGCTTTCACTTTCTCTTTCGCTCTCTCTGTCCACACACACACACACACACACACACACACGTACACCACGACAGACGCGGGCAGGCGCGGGAGACGTGGAAAAACGGGTAGACAACTCCCTGCAAGCTCTCCAACTGTTTTTTTTAAAGCAGAGGACTCACAGAGAGGTATTTTGACCTAGCCAAGACGTCATACGGATTGACTTAAGCCTGCATGCAAGCAACTAATCGATCCCCCCCCCTCTCCCCCCCCCCCTCAAAATGACACACGGAGCACAATAACACCTCTATGTCCACCCTAGACTGAGGGGTAATAACCCGGATTTCCCTACAATTAGTTCAAACCGTAACAGAAAATCAATATATGTGTCTACCTAAAATTCGAGATAACCGATAGTTTATAAGACTTATATAATGAAAAAACATCGGGACTTGGCAATTTGTTCGAGATAACCGAGTGTTCGAGATATCCGAGTTCGAGATAAGTGGGTTCCACTGTATATAATTACAATTAAATATGTGCATGAGAAATTACGGTATTTTGCATCCTATGTTTTAATGAGCAAACAGGATTTACTAGAACGCCGGCCAACAAGGACCTGGGCATGCAGCTCAGGAAGAAGGTCTTGTTTCGCACCCAAACAATTTTAACAAACAAAACCCGGAAAGTCTTTTGGAACGAATGTCATTCTTTTGTCATTTTCCACGCTATGACTATCTATCGCAATTAATGGGTACTGTTTTCTCTCTTCGTAACCTTTTTAAGCACCAGCGAAACATTATGAACAAACATTATGAACAAAGCCTCATTAAGACAATGGCATGGGTTTCACGAGTGAAAAAAAAACTTACTTATGTTCGAATTTTTACTCATGGCATTTACCGCATCAGACGGTAGTGCTTTTCAATGATGTAGTGAACATGGACTCACATATCATGTGGGGATGATTCTTGATCAAGGGCTACATAAAAACCAAACCTCTCCCAATAGTGCCTCTATGTGTAAATGATTTACACGTACTGTGAACAGTAGACATGAATTGTGTGGACATAATTATTTCATGTCAATTTCAGTGACACTGTAACCTGTAAATCGATGCGTACCTGATAAAGATTGTGCATGGCAACTCTTTTTTTTATATTATTAAACTGTCAAGTACAAATAAATGTTCTATTTGAATCTGAAAGATCCCTGCCTAACGTAAGAAAATCTTGAACCTCCCGTTTATGAACACCTCCATATAGTGAACAGTTTGCTCGGTCCCGAGACTGTTCATTGTACTGTATTGTCAAACGTGTCCGCGAACTTTTTGATAGCAAGAGCGCTTATGATTTTGCCTGGAATTGCCTGGAATTGCCCTACCAATTGTCGCGTGACTGACTCATTGCAGAACACTGGTATTAGTTGGAATAATTATAATATACAAACAATTAGGAAGTCACATGTTTTTTTTATGTTATTTGCGAAACAAGGCGAAATAGACTGACCTAAATTTAGGACAGTTTCAACTTGTAAAATTCTCGATATATTTCAGTTAGACTGAGCCGTACTATTCCGGGAGTACACTCATTTTGTCTATAGTGCTTTATTTCGCTTACAATAAAAAATAAATAAATAAATAAAAATAAATAAAACTAAATAAATAATTAAAAAAGAAAAAAAAAAAACATGTGTGCATTCTTATTTGCTTGATACGTTCGTGTTTGAAATCACAGTGTTTTAATTAAGGGCGGAAGCGTACTGCTCACCTGCTGAACCAATCAGCTTGCTCCCTTTTGGTGTAGTCGAGCATGGTTATAAATTTGATTGCGTCTGGCATTTCGCACTGCCGGTACATTACTGGGATCAAAATCTTCTGCCTGGCGCCTGTAGGAATTAAGTGACATAGAAACAGTGCTGTGTTGTATCATATCAACTATCATATATATATATATATATATATATATATATACAGTCAGACCCGCGTAATATGAAGTCTTCGGGACCGAGTAAAATACTTCATATTTCGTGAACTTCATATTACACGAACTTTTAAACATCACACTTTCAATCACTCTTACAATCAGTAGGCATAGATTTATTGCTTATTTTGGAACGATTATTGTGTTTATTTCTTGTCTGTGCCACTGTCATATAAAATCGAACTAAAGTGAGTCTTTAGCATAGGCCAAGTGTTTGAATACGATATTGGTACGCAATGGCTTTGAACCAAACAACTGTTTTATCTGTTTAAAGACTGCCAAAGTACAATTGCGACCCTTTTGTGATCGCCCTAAATAACGTCTTTTATAAATAACAGCATTCAGTGTTGACACTTACTCAAAGTTTTTTTGTGTATTTGATTCTTTGTGTTTTTGCTCTTGGCCTTTTATGTAATTCATATTACGCGAACACATTATGCAGTAAATGTGGCCTATTGGACCTTATGCTGGAATTCATGTTACGTGAACTTCATATTAGACGTGTTCATGTTATGTGAATTTCTGTCCATAGAAACCAAGGCCTTTTCATTTGGGACCAAGCAAATCACTTCATATTACTTCATATTAACCGTGTTCATATTAAGTGGGTCCGACTGTATATTCAAAAATATAATAATATATTCAAAATATAATAATAAAATAAACATTAAAATCTCACTCTATATAAAATATATATACATATTATAGAGTGGGATTTTAATTTTGTTACATATAATTTTTAAATCTGCATAATTTATAAATTGTGCTGCACAGTTTTTAAATTTATAGACGGGCCGAGTATTTAAAAATGGCCAGCACAATTTGTAAATTGTGCAGATTTAAAATTGTGCCCAACATATATATATATATATATGTCTCCCACTTTTCGGCCAGCCCGTCTGGATTTTTTCAGGAACAAATTTCAGTTTAACAAGAAATTCATTCTTACAATTTCTGTCTTATAATTATATGTTGAGCGAGACAAAGTAACTATAAAAGTATCATTGCCTCAGTTATCGCGGCATTTACTGGAGGCGTGTCAATATAACTTACTTGGTGAGATAGACAGACAGACTTTGACCTGAAACTCGCACTCGGAGCTTTGCAGGTATTCCGGACTCATCACAGCCAGAAATTTGCGGCATCTGTGGACCAAAAAAAAAGCGGGCCTTTTAATGTATCTATAAAGGTTTAACTGCAGATATAGAAATGTAATATAAGGTATTATTTCAAGCAGCCTTTACCTCCCCTCCCCTCCACTATTATGTTGACAGTGACGTACTGACTGACTAATGCGCCTTCGGCTGTGTCCTCACCTATGGCCTATAATGTTTGCAGTGACGTACTGACTGACTAATACGCCTTCGGCTGTGTCCTCACCTATGGCCTATAATGTTTGCAGTGACGTACTGACTGACTAATACGCCTTCGGCTGTGTCCTCACCTATGGCATATGATGTTTGCAGTGACGTACTGACTGACTAATACGCCTTCGGCTGTGTCCCCTCACCTATGGCATATGATGTTTGCAGTGACGTACTGACTGACTAATACGCCTTCGGCTGTGTCCTCACCTATGGCCTATGATGTTTGCACTGACGTACTGACTGACTAATACGCCTTCGGCTGTGTCCTCACCTATGGCCTATGATGTTTGCAGTGACGTACTGACTGACTAATACGTCTTCGGCTGTGTCCTCACCTATGGCCTATGATGTTTCCAGTGACGTACTGACTGACTAATACGCTACGGCTCTGTCCTCACCTATGGCCTATAATGTTTGCAGTGATGTAATGACTGATTAATACGCCTTCGGCTGTGTCCTCACCTATGGCCTATAATGTTTGCAGTGATGTACTGACTAACTAATACGCCTTCGGCTGTGTCCTCACCTATGGCCTATAATGTTAGCAGTGACGTACTGACTGAGTAATACGCCTTCGGTTGTGTCCTCACCTATGGCCTATGATGTTGACAGTGACGTACTGACTGACTAATACGACTTCGGCTGTGTCCTCACCTATGGCCTATGATGTTTGCAGTGACGTACTGACTGACTAATACGCTTTCGGCTGTGTCCTCACCTATGGCCTATTATGTTTGCAGTGACGTAATGACTGACTAATACGCCTTCGCCTTTGTCCTCACCTATGGCCTATAATGTTTGCAGTGACGTATTGACTGATTAATACGCCTGCGACTGTGTCCTCACCTATGGCCTATGATGTTTGCCGAGACGTACTGACTGACTAATACGCCTTCGGCTGTGTCCTCACCTATGGCATATGATGTTTGCACTGACGTACTGACTGACTAATACGCCTTCGGCTGTGTCCTCACCTATGGCCTATGATGTTTGCAGTGACGTACTGACTGACTAATACGCTTTCGGCTGTGTCCTCACCTATGGCCTATAATGTTTGCAGTGACGTAATGACTGATTAATACGCCTTCGGCTGTGTCCTCACCTATAACCTATAATGTTTGCAGTGATGTACTGACTGATTAATACGCCTTCGGCTGTGTCCTCACCTATGGCCTATGATGTTGACAGTGACGTACTGAGTGACTAATACGCCTTCGGCTGTGTCCTCACCTATGGCCTTTAATGTTAGCAGTGACGTAATGGCTGATTAATACGCCGTCGGCTGTGTCCTCACCTATGGCCTATGATGTTTGCCGAGACGTAATGGATGCTGACACCGGGCAGCAAATCTCTGTCCGGGATGAAGAGCCTCAAGCCTAGCTCCACTTCCACCATCTGGATCAGGTCAAGGACGAAAGACATGTCTTCCGTACAGTGACTGACATACGCATCGTAGATGAGCTTTGGCTTTCCTTTTCGTTCTACTGAAATAAATAAATACAATCATCTTCATGATATTTCTTAAAGTTTGAAAGCGGTCGAGGAGAAATATATGAGAATTTGGAGGGGAATAGTTGGGGGTGGGGGGGGGGGGGGGGCGGGGAGGGATGTTGCTTGTTTTCCCCAAGTAGACTACTTGTTAGACCAGCCGACTATGTCGGGCTGGTCTTATCTTATCAATAGAGGGGTATCCGTCGTCCGTATGTACGTATGTACGTATGTATGTGTGTATGTACGTGTGTAAACTTTTACTTAAAATGCTTCTTCTCCTTCAGTTTTGATCGGATTCCTCTCAAATTTTACACGAATGTTCTCTAGGTATACCTCTCTTTAAAAATTATTTTTTTTGGCGATCCGCCAAAAATTGGCCAAATGGGGGGCATTTCAAATTTTTCGGTTGGCAATTTTCAAAATGCTTCTTCTCCTTCAGTTTTGATCGGATTCCTCTCAAATTTTACACGAATATGCCCTGGGTAAACCTCTTTTCAAAAATTACTCATTTTGGCGATCCGCCAAAAATTGGCCAAATAGGGGACATTTTTTAATTTTTTGGTGTCAAATTTTCAAATTGCTTCTTCTCCCACAATTTTGATCGGATTCCTTTCCAATTTTGGATATTTGTTCTCAAGGTAGACCTGTCTTGAAAAATTACTCGTTTTGGCGATCCACCAAAAATTGGCTAAATGGGGGCCATTTGTAATTTTGTGGTTGCCAATTTCCAAAATACTTCTTCTCCCACAATTTTGATCAGATTTTCTTCAAATTCTGCACGAATATTCCCTAGGTAGGCCTCTTTTGAAAAATTACTCATTGGTTGTTCTCTAGGAAGACCTCTCTTGAAAAATTACTTTTTTTGGCGATCCGCCAAAAATTGGCCAAATGGGGGACATTTGTAATTTTGTGGTTTCTAATTTTCAAAATGCTTTTTCTCCCACAATTTTGATCAGATTTTCTTCAAATTTTGCACCCATATTTCCTGGGTAGACCTCTTTTGAAAAATTACTTATTTTGGCGATCTGCCAAAAATTGGCCAAATGGGGGACATTTTTTAATTTTTTGGTGTCAAATTTTCAAATTGCTTTTTCTCCCACAATTTTGATCGGATTCCTTTCCAATGTTTGATAGTTATTCTCAAGGTAGATCTCTCTTGAAAAGTTACTTTTTTTGGCAATCCGCCAAAAATTGGCCAAATGGGGGACATTTGTAATTTTGTGGTTTGCCAATTTTCAAAATGCTTCTTCTCCCACAATTTTGATCAGATTTTCACCAAATTTTGCACGAATGTTCCCTAGGTAGACCTCTTTTGAAAAATTACTCATTTTGGCGATCCGCCAAAAATTGGCTAAATGGGAGGCATTTTTAAATTTTTTTGGTCTCAAATTTTCAAATTGCTTCTTCTCCCACAATTTTGATCGGATTCTTTTCCAATTTAGGATACTTGTTCTCTAGGTAGACCTCTCTTGAAAAATTACTCGTTTTGGCGAATTGGCCAAATGGGGGCCATTTGTAATTTTATGGTTGCCAATTTTCAAAATGCTTCTTCTCCCACAAATTTGATCAGATTTTCTTCAAATTCTGCACGAATATTCCCTAGGTAGGCCTCTTTTGAAAAATTACTCATTTTGGCGATCCGCCAAAAATTGGCCAAATGGGGGACATTTCTTAATTTTTTGGTGTCCAATTTTCAAATTGCTTCTTCTCCCACAATTTTGATCGGATTCCTTTCCAATTTTGGATAGTTTTTCCCTAGGTAGACCTCTCTTGAAAAATTACTATTTTTGGCGAGACGCCAAAAATTGGCTAAATGGGGGACATTTGTAATTTTGTGGTTGCCAATTTTCAAAATGCTTCTTCTCCCACAATTTTGATAAGATTTTCTTGAAATTTTGCAAGAATATTCCTTAGGTAGGCCTCTTTTGAAAATTTACTCATTTTGGCGATTTGCCAAAAATTGGCCAAATGGGGGACATTTTTTTATTTTTTGGTGTCAAATTGCTTCTTCTCGCACAATTTTATTCGGATTCCTTTTCAATTTTTGTTGGTTGTTCTCAAGATAGACCTCTCTTGAAAAATTACTTTTTTTGGCGATCCGCCAAAAATTGGCCAAATGGGGGACATTTGTAATTTTGTGGTTGCTAATTTTCAAAATGCTTTTTCTCCCACAATTTTGGTCAGATTTTCTTCAAATTTTGCACCAATATATCCTGGGTTGACCTCTTTTGAAAGATTACTTGTTTTGGCGATCTGCCAAAAATTTGCTAAATGGAAGACATTTTTTAATTTTTTGGTGTCAAATTTTCAAATTGCTTCTTCTCCCACAATTTTGATCGGATTCCTTTCCAATTTTGGATAGTTCTTCCCTAGGTAGACCTCTCCTGTAAAATTACTCTTTTTGGCGATCCGCCAAAAATTGGCCAGATGGGGGACATTTGTAATTTTGTGGTTGCCAATTTTCAAAATGCTTCTTCTCCCACAATTTTGATCAGATTTTCTTCAAATTTTGCACGAATACTCCCTAGGTAGGCCTCTTTTGAAAAATTACTCATTTTGGCGATCCGCCAAAAATTGGCCAAATGGGGGGCATTTTTTTATTTTTTCCCCTTATGAAAGAATTGAAAGAACGACTCCTCATCAGCCACAACTACACCGATCAAGTGAGCGAATATTTTCTCCGTTCAGTTACGGCTTTTTTCGTAACCGCTGTCTGCGAATTTGATCATGATTTTGTCTGTGATTCTTGGATATATATTCTGTAGGTCACGGCTGGTCACCATGTCCCTGGACATGCTTGTATTATTTAAAATAAGAATTTATGAAGCAAATAAGAAATCAGATATTTTTTGTCAAAATACCAAATGTTGTACTGTCTTCGCGATACTCGGTTCGTTACACAAACGACTGAAACGGCTAGTTTGTGATACGCTGCCGTCGCAACCAGCGCAACACTCACTCAGATGTGTTTATTTCAAGGCCCTGGTGGCTCTGTTTATGACCTCTGTGTTTTTTGATTCGTGTTTGCATGAGACACTTATTTGCAATTATACTGAATTGCAATTTTTTGGTTTTGAAAAGCCGCCTTACTGTCGTCCCTGGTGATCATGCTGTACTGGTCGAAGGCTTCGTCCTTCCTGCGGATCGAGTCCTGATGGTCGCTATCCTGGCCCCTGTCCTCGTAAGCCGCGTAGTCGGATTCTACAATGAGTCATTCAGATTCTACAGCGGTTTGTTCAGATTCTACAACGAGTGGTTGAGATTCTAAAAACGGTGTGTTCAGATCCGACAGCGATTGGTGCAGGTTATACGGATGCTTCAGATTATGCAACGGTTGGGTTGGACTCTACAAGTATTTACCAAAATTTACATCGAGTTGTTCTTTTTATACAACGGTTTTTCAGATTCTACAATGGCTGTTTCAAATTATGCGAATGGTTCAGATTCTACAATATTTGGTTTAAATTCCACAACGATTTGCCCCAATTTACATCGAGTGCTTCAGATTCTACAACGGTTTCTTCAGATTCTACATCTGGCTGAGATTGTTCAACGACTGGTTCAGATTGATGCACCACTGCGTGCTGCAGCGTGCACGTGACGTATTTATTTGTGTGCTACACGTCACCCTATGGTGTGTGCATTGAGCGTCCCGTCTCAAGGCCACTGTGCCAACCAAACTGACTCATTCTAATTTTCTTTTGTACGTAGAACTTTATCCAGATCACTATGATATATATATATATATATATATATATATATATATATATATATATATATATATATATATATATATATATATATATCGGTTAGATAAAACAACAACAACAACAATAAAAAAAAAGTCCCTCAAGCCGTATACGCACCGAGACGCGCAAACAGTCTTGCATTCTCAAGAATGTCAGTCCTTTCGAGTTCCTCCAGATAGCGCAGCAATTGTCTCACATTGGCGCCTCGGTCTGGGGACCAGTTCTGTAAAATTCCTTTAGTCTTCGCCTCCGTGTTCTGTCGTAAAAATACATGTTTGAAATCAGTGCCTTCAGTGCAATTGAAAAACGAAAATACACCGTAAAGCTTCTGTCTCTCTCTCTCTCTCTCTCTCTTTTTTTTTTTTTTTTTTTTTTGGGGGGGGGGGGGGGTCTTCACATACAGGTGAATTTTTTCGGACTGTTTGACATGAATAGGGAATTGGTAGACGGGCATGGGACTGGGTGAAAATGAATAGGGAATTGGTGGACGGGGATGGGACTCGGTGAAAATGAATAGGGAATTGGTAGACAGGCATGGGACTCGGTGAAAATGAATAGGGAATTGGTAGACAGGCATGGGACTCGCGGAAACATGCGGCGTCACTGTGCTAGTCTTTTTCACCCCCTGTTGTGCGAAAAAAAAAAAAACAAAACGGAAGGAAGAGCCAGAGGGATTTTGCCTGGTCACCATGCACTTTGGCGTGGGATTAATACGCCTTCGCAGGTGTACACGTAAAGCAGCCAGGGTGCTCTTAACGAGCGTCTTAACGTACAGGTCGCCGAGAAATTAGAAAGGCGTGAACATTTAGCAGATATTGACTTATTTAGAGTCAACGTGAAGGCCAGGAAGAAAAGATTGACCTTCAGGTCAACATGTTCGTGACCGGTCAATACCATCTTTGTGTTGACTCAATATAAGTCCATATCTGCTTTGTTATATGACTTAAGTGACGTACTGATTACGTAACTCGAAATCACAAATAAGTGCAGTGTCTATCGACTTCTGTGTTCTGCACAACATTGACAGATTATTGACATGTGAATTGACCAATCAGATTACACCATTTACCCAAGTCATGCGTAAGAATGTGTGTTTGTTACTTGACCCTTTTCAAACTTGACTTTTCAACCTTGACCTTTTCAACCATCAACACGAGATACCTATCTTTATTTACTTTTATTTTTTTTATGTGGTCGGTTACAGGGTTCGCGCTGGTTTCTCAGGAAAGTGAGTCAAAAAAGGAAAGTGTGACTCAGTTGGGTCCAAAAAAGACTCGGTGGGTTCCGAAAAAAAAGTGAGTCATTTCGTAAAAAAAATGCCCCCCAAAAAAAGTGGGCAAAAACCCCCGCCAACGCGAACCCTGGGACCGGTTATATGAACAGGCATACCGGGTTGGTGTTGGTAAGCCAGGCCAGGCCCCGCCAATCAGGTGTCACCCCTTTGCTCGTGGGCGTGCTCCTCGGCTGGTCTAAGGCCTCGGCCAGCATGTTCTTGGTTGACGGGTACAGTGCCTGTTGTAGAAAACGTGTTTGCCAACATGAAGGTCTTTGCTTTATTAATTATGGGGAGGGAGGGGCGCGCCGGGGGGGGGGGGGATGGGGGATGGGGGTGGGGGGGGGGGGCGGTGGGCGGGTTGTGGGAGGGGAGGGGGAGGGACGGAGGGGTTGATGGAGGGTTGCTGTCTTACATCATGTAAAATTTATACAGTGTAATATCGTGATTATATAGCCAGTTCCGGAAAAATAATACATTTTTTTTCACAACCGAAACCGATTGCCTAAAAGTGGGTAATTTTCTTTGTCGAGATTCGGAATGTACCCGGAGTGGTTGTGTCGTAATCGGCGTCCTTGTAACGCCGTGGTACTCGGTGTTCTGGAGGAGGGCGTTATCTTTGTGGTCTTGGAAACCAAGTATAAATCCTGGTCACTTCATGGGATTTTTTATGCGTAAGATGTTGGGGGAGGAAAGGGGGAGTGTGTGGAGGGGGGGGGGGGCGTGATACTGTGTGGGGAGGGGGTGAGAGTGTGTGTGTGTGGGGGGGGAGGGTAGTTGATGGCATAGGGCAAAGTGCACGGGCATAGGGGTCTTTTCACGATAAATCACATGACTGCGTGGGGGGGGGGGGGGTCCAGCGGGGGGGGGGCGGGGGAGCCTTAGCCCCCCCCCCCACTTTTCAGAGTGGGGTCCACATTATCCTTCCGCCTCCCCGCTGTTACGAAAGTTTGACCCACCCTCACCCCCCTCCCCCCTCCCCGTTGTAAAAACGTGGTAAGAATTTCTTGCTTGCTGGTGAGAACTAGAACTTAAAAGACTTCTCTGAAAGAATTTTAAACCCATAGAGCACCCTCTTTCATAGCAAAAATTAAAAAAAAATTAAAAACAAAAATAAATCAATAAAAATTTGAAAAAAAAAAACAAAACAAATAAAACGTTAAGTAATTTTACCGTAATTGGCATCTGTTGAGCCTCGGCTGGTAGCTTCGCCAAAATGGCCATACTTTCGACACCAACTTCACAGTTATTCCTAAAATGTACAGTCCGTTGCGTCTTTGTGTTTTTTTTCCAACTCCTTTCGGCTAATCCCCAAGTGTTTTCTCCGTGTTGTGTATTCCTTACATCAGTTTAAAAAAACTTTTAACGTCGCGTGTGTGATGTTCTGTTTCAAGGCAGCCTGCCTCTGGAGTGTCAAGCAAATAGATTCCTATGTGAATCCGCCTTGTACAGTTTAAAATAGAACTTCCGGGAAAAATCTGGACTGGAATTGATCAATACAATATCCGTATCTACAAATCCTTGTCTTGTGTGTAGTGGATATAGTTGATGTTTACATTAGATGTTAACTGCTGGAATGCCTTTTATATTGAGGAT